>APFE030223064.1:51371-87026 GCA_000404065.3 Pinus taeda
CCAACTACAATAAAAGCATAAGCATGGAAACATGTTGGCTCAGTTATTATTATTATAAGTGAAAGTTCTATCCATACATACACCATTGATAGCCACTAGCCCCAATAGTGGAACATTATAGTCAAGAACACCTGCTTTTCCAAATACGTATACTTTCTCTACGTTGTGTAGAAGACAAGGCTTGTCACAATACTCCCAAGCCTCCTCTAAGCCTAACCCTAGCCAAAATCTTGGCTCCCAAAAGGCTCTTCTATGAAATATGAGGTTCTATTCATAACATAGGGTGGGCTGACCCTTGACATTCCCCTTTGTGACTCTTTGACTAAACTCATGACTCTTCAACCTCTTTACAAGTAACTCATTACATTAGATAGTAACTATTCACATTACACTAGCGAAAATTGGAATTATAAATAATATACATTTCCACATGTACCCATGCGAGACAAAATAGGCTAGAGATAGCCTAACAATAAAAAACACTATGACTGAGAAGTTTGGGAGAAGACCAACTTCGCAACTTCCACTTGATGTTTTACGTGATCTACTGATACCAAGCTTGGTGTTGTGCTATGATGTCCCAAAACTACTTGATGGTGTCTCTCTGATAGTAGACTCTTGCCTCCATAGCCTCTTGGTATATGTTTTTGGAACCTTCATCCAACTCATCATGAAGCATGTGCAAGATAGTCTTGACCATGACAGGACAATAATTGTACTTCTGCATGTTTTGTGCACTCAGCTCCAAGTCATCATTGATGGCATCTCGCCTTAGCTGCTCCATGTATCTGTCGATGTCTAGTTGGACTTGGTTCTTATGCTTAGCTTTGGTTAGGGAATTGATTGATGGGATCTTGTCCATTATCACCATGACATCTAAACTCTTATACAAATATGCATATGAAGCATGTATGTTGCTGACGAATGTGGTGAGTTGCTCATAGTTCTAGATCAACATCTGGATCCTTGCTTTGTCTAACTCCTCCTATGGCTTCATCATCTTTGGCAAGTGAAGCAGGGCTCCCTTGTACCTCATTATCCATTCTTTCACATTAGCGATAGCAGCATGTATGTCCTTGAGAGTTTGGACAATCCTTTTGCTCTGATGCTGAAAGCCATATAGATGTACAACTGCCTTATGCACAGTGACAAATCCATCATATATTTCCACATGGTAGCCACAAGAGTTGATAATTATATAAGTATCACTTTTCTTATCTCTGCCATTGCAGAACCTACAGATTGTTTTGCCTTCTACATATCTACTTGCAAGTTCTTCGCCATATTTTCATTCTTAGATAACTTGAACTAGAGGTTTGATCTTTAGGATCCCGCATAAGCTAAAGTGGCATCAACCATGTTAACTCGATCCTTTCTGACATATGATAGGATCACCCTTTCCTTCATGAATGCATGTGACATATGACACATCCATCACAGGATCATCATAAAGGAGAAGAACCTCTCCTTGCTCACTTAATATTGGTTCTGATACAAGAGGTGGTAGATACTGAGGCGTAAACTCGGGTGCATGTGGCATGAGGTTAGTTTCTTGATCATGTGGTTCATCTGCCAACTCCATGTATGTGACTTTGATCAACTACTTAATCTACTAAGAAAATTCATGATCCTGCATCTGCTCACCCTCTTCTTCAGCTGCTAGTTGTTCTGACTCCTCAAACTGTGTGGGAATAGGTTTCTCTATCATCATGCCTTTCCTTTAATATGTTTCTTGTTTATGCTTCTCTTCCCTCTCTCTCCTTCTTAGCTCCTCCTGTTCCTTCAACTTCTTCTTTGTTTCCTCCAACTTCCTTTATGCTTCCTCCAACCTTTGCTTTTCTTTCTTCCTTCACTCTGCCCTCTTTATGTGTTGTTCCTTGTTTTCCTGTGCTTCTAAAGATGCTTTATGAATGAGAGGATCTTATTTGAACTTTTATCTTTTCTCAACCTTTGGGTTCTCAACAATATTCCTCTTACCTTTGTCCTGTGCTAATTTTCTTTGTATTGATGTTTTTTTTGTTGCTTCTTGTGGTGTTGTTACCTACATAGCATGTTTCGATTTTGTGGTTATATTGACTAGTTCATTGAGCTTGGATTGGTTGTAACAATACCTACAAGGGCCCTCCTCTACCCAATGACATGTCTCATGGATTAATGGATAGTACACCTTCGTGTAGTGGTTCTTGAAAATACCATGGGGATAATACATATTGAAGTCTTTGGTGCCAAACATGAACTTCACTATCTCCTTAGCTTTGCCATTTGCATTTTTCAAGCTATTAATTTCATACAATTTGATCTTCAAAGGAAGGGCGGGCCATGGTGCCTTCTTCTTCCTATGTAGTCCTTATGATAACCATGTAAATAAGTGATATGTGACCTCTTCCATGACCAGCTATCTGTGGAAAACTTTCTTATTACAAAAAATCGATCATCTATCCATAATTTACTAGATGGATCAAAGTATACCATGTAGGGCCAATTTTAACATAGTAAAATTGCTTTCACTCTAAGAAGTTACTTAATAAACCACATTTATTAAGTCATTTATAATTAAACCCATGAAGAATAATTAAATAAATCACTATTTTTTTAATTATCTTCTAGAAATAATTAATTAAACCATTGCTTAATTAATATTCCTTGTCACTTTGACCTAGTTATGAGAAATAAATAGATAAATCATTAGTTATCTTATTTTTCTCTAGGAATAATTAATTAATCACTAATCAGTTATTATTCCTTGTCAAGTTTGACTAAATCCCCTAAGAATACTTAAATAAATCATTATTTTTTTAATATTCCTTAACCATACTTCTTGAGATGATAAATAAATCATTTTATTTTTATTTTTATTTTTTTTGTAAACTTGGTCGTGCTTCCTCTATTGATATTAACCATTCAATAGAGCCATTCCCTCCCATCCCTCCATGGGGATGTCTTGGTTCCTTATGTTGTCATTTAGTTCTTGGTCCCAGCCAACACTATGGGCTCTGACGTTCGGTTGGTTCGTTGCCATGTAAGCGTCGATAGGGGTTTTCATATGTTCACATCTAGACATTTTCCCTCTCTTCTTTGCTCTTTTCTTGAGCCGCTCGCCCCCTCTGGCATATTTTTGTCTCTCTTACCCTTCTTGGTCGCCATCTTGACTGCGTACCTATTGCCAGTTGCTTATTTTTGTTTGTTTTACTCCTCACTGTACTGGGTGTATTTTGAGGTGAGACCTATCACATAACCATTATGATTATCAGTTTGATAATGAACAAACATCCAAACAATTTCCCATTTACCTGTGTCACATTTGTTATCCCTTTTAGTGCCAAAACTGAGGATTTTCATGGTTTCTTTTAGATTTCCCATCTCCTCTCATAGTTTTGGGTTCTTCTAATTCTTACTTCTCTTACCATCATTTTTTCCTCTCTACAACATCTGTCACTCAAACAACATGATAGAGGCATTCACCTAGGACCACCTCCAGGATAGACTGGTTTATTGTTCCTTGTGTCGTAGGGAGGCTTGGCCATGGGGGTGTTTTCCAAGGGTCTAGGCATGAGAACCCTAGCCCTATTCTCTTCCAACCCTGGTGAAATTATATTTTTCTTTTTCTCTCTTTTCTCTATTCTTTTTACTCTCATATGTTCTTCGTTTTTCCCCTCTATTTTTTTTGGGGAATCCCCAACAAGAGTCATTATGGCCTCACTCTCTCGCATTTTGTTTCTTGGGGTTACTAAGGTGGAGGCCTCTCCATTTCTAGACTCTACCCTCTCCTCTCCTAGCTTACTCCTTAGTATTTTCATTACACATTTTAAAATTTTTGACCATCCAGGGTCCTAGGAATTTCTGGGTTCCTCCCTACCATAATCAATCCCTATCCTATACAAATTTCCTAGATTAATGTAGAAGGACATCCTATTCCTTAATATGTTGAGGGCCAGAGGAGAAACATACCAAATTTCAGAACTGGTTCCGCTTCCATCCTCAAGCTATAATCGCGTTCTTTGTCCACCTTTCCTCTCTCCAGTTCTCATCTCCTCCCTCTGCATGCATCTACCTTTAGACTTATTTCCCTTATGTTTTATTCCCCTCCCCTTTCTGTCCTTTCTCTTTTTGTCCACCTATATGTCATCATTACTCCCTTCACTGATCCCTATGTCCTCACCTTCGAATGGTGACCCTCCCTCCTATCTTACACTTTCTCTCATTAACACTCACCTACTCTCAACTACTCTTTTCGTATGACCTTGTCCCTCGTCTTGCCACTTGCTGGCTTCCTTCTGCCCACCCTCCCACTGGCCCCCCTGCCATCCTCACTATCCTCCTTATCCATCTCCACCAACCTTCTCTCGGGGTCTGTTCCTTCCCTGCCCTATCCATTGACTTGTCGTTTCCCCTGTCCTCTCACTCCATTTCCCTCTACTATCTTGTCACTCGCTTGGATGCTACCTCCCACTTCCCCGTCTCCCCTAAAATTTATTTATTATTTCTAAATAAAAGTTTAAATACTTTTTCCCTCCAAACCAAATATAATAAAATATTCCAAATGGTTAATTCTAAAATGGGTTTAATAATATTTTATTATTGCTCATTATTCGATAATAACCTAATATTTTGTTATAAGTAGAAGGGTTTTACATTCATTCTTCACTTTTGATTATTTTCATTGTTTCACGCACTATTGTAACTCTGATTATTATCACTATCGCACACCATTTTTCTTTTCCATTTGAGTCCTCATTGAGCTCAAACATTTTTTTTGCTAGGTTTTACACATTGTAGAGGAGAGAGACTCTACAAAAGATTAAGACATTTAGGATAACGAAAAACCCATCCCATAGATGGGGATTGGTAACATTATTTTTTTCCTTCAGAGGTGTTTTTAATAAATATATTCTTTATATATTTGGTTTCCATTGTATTACTGGAGTTATTTTCACTTATTTTACTATTCCATTTTGTTGTTTAACTATTTCTATTGTGTACGTTAGGGCTTTGGCAAGTTTTCTTTTTATCATTTGTTGTAGAATGACACTGTTTAACAACCATTTTTATTGTTAGGGTTGTTTGTCATCGAGAACCTAAATTCATTTCCTTTCGTACACATCGAGAATAATTCTCCATAACATACCTTCGTAGGCTTTGCATAGGCTTCTCTCTGCCAAACACAATGATGAAAGTGCCACCAGGTGAGGCATACAAATCTATAATGTTAAGTATTGTCTCCATCACTTCTTGGGACATACAAGGTGGATCCTTCTCAAATATAAACTTATACATCAGGATGATGAAATGGTCAGACAACCTCACCATAACTCCTAAGTAGCTTCATTTGGAAAGAAACTTGCAATAAATGTTGACAATGTTCTTGTTGACGGTGTTGGAACCGCCACCATGTAAGGGATCTCCCCGATAAGAAGTCCCAATTAGACCTTAGACCATTTGGTGTACGATTCCCAATAGTGGGTCATAAAGCAATGCCTTGACTGTGATGTTGTACAGTGGCAAGTAAGATAACTCTGTCAGTAGCAAGGGTGTGACCCCTGTAGTGAGTCAAGGAAGGTGTATGAGAGTTTCTAACATAGGTGGGTTGAGATAAGGGTGAAGATGAGTTTTAGGTTGAAATGGATCAGTCCCAATTCGGCTAGGAACACACAACACATAGGACATACATAGCTTTCAATGGAGCAGCCCACTTAGATGTTGTAGTCACAACATACAAGGTAAGATAACATGTACAGCACATGCAGATTAGTCTGAACGAGTGCAACGATTGTTACAACAAGGTTCATGTGAAAGGTATTTCTGATGTCCGACAGAGTAGTCGACATGGGTGGGACAACATTAGTAGCATATACAACACATTTCAATTACTAGATTATACATTACAACAAATGAATCAGTTTAGATGTAGAGCACAAGTTAAAGCAACAGGCATTACAAGTGTTAAATATCAGTTTTACAACATATGCAATACATGTGTGAAAATGTATTGGCTCTTATTATACAAGGAAGTGTAATTTCCAATCAGATAATACATCCATGTAAACCCGCTAGCCCCAACAGTGGAACATTATAGCCACACATGCCTTGTCCTCTAAAGAGATGAGCTAGCTCCGTGTAGTGGAGAAGCCAAGCCTCTACAATGAGTTATGAGGGACTATTTATAGCAAAGTGTGGGGTGACCCTTGACATTCCCTTTCGTGACAGCTCAACTACCCTCATGACTCTTCAGCTACTCTATGGCTATTACATCCAACTATTGACACATGAATTACACTTGAAACGACTCAACATTACAATGCACATGTACTCATGTGAGACAACATGGCTTGATGTTAGCTTATTGGGGCCTGACCCAAGTTTAGAGTTAATTAGCCAAATAAATCCCTGTACTGCTGACCCTTTCAGTAGCAGTCCATAGAGTGTGGACTAAGGTCTCACCTGAAGTAGTACGGGGGGGCACTGGAACTAGGTTTCTACACCCTTGAGATGTATGAGGGTTTGATTTGGTCCAACTGCTCATCCCTACATGCAAGTTGCTTCACGTACTTCCTTAGCCTTTGCACCCTGATATATTTTCCTTCATGTAGCCCTAGGGGCTGTGGGGCTTACGCACTGCTAGAGCAATGCTCTGCACTATTTCCCTATGTCACACCTAAGATCTTAGCTATCTTCTTATGCTAGTTAGTTATCTTCCAGTAAATAGAAGCCTTGTGTTATATTTATTTATACAACACACACATATAAGTTCATGCAGAAAATAAATAATACACTTGCAATTTATACCCAATAATATATTAAACAGGAAAAGATACATAGAAATATGGTAAACTTCTCTTTATCAATTCTTCCAATGGTTACAGACCTGACCTACGCTGCGCACTCAGCTACAGGGATTAGCGCATTCAGCTGCAAACTACTAGGCCACTGTGCACTCAGCTGCAGATCCTTCTCCTACTCTATAACCCAAAGACACACTTTACACTTCGACTCAATCTCTTAGACTCATCTTGCTTCTTGTCTATTCCTTAGATCTATGCTATCTTCTATACTTAGAGCCTTGCTCTATTTATACAATCCCATGGTCTACAGACCATGGGTGGATCTTTCAAGCCAACATTACATTACAAAACCAAGGGTGGACAACCCTGTGACTCTATTATGACTTCACACTCCATGCCCACAAATCGTGGAGTCTTTATAATGGAGTTGGTCAAAACTTTGGCTTTAAGCCCCAAAACATGCCTTGGGGGGAATCCATGCCCAACAGGCCTCCAACACAAACATTGTGAATTACCCTCGAGTCACTCTATCAACGTGGAGATCTTCGCATGGAGTCCCTCCAGCTCTATCCAAACCACTGCCAGATTGGTAGCACACTGAGCAGCTACCTGCTGGATCTCCTGTATGCATTGTTCTGAGACTGGGGTGTTGGAACTACTTCCCTACATCTATTCCTTCATCCCCTACGTTTGTGCAAGATTTCCTTAAATTGTTGTCGAGATGGTGAATGCATCATTGATCTAAGGTTGAATGCACGCTTTTAAGACTGCTTCTTTGTGTCATGTTACATCCACCTGTTCTTTCAGCACTTTAACCTGTTGGATCTGTGTAAGCGTCTGGGTGAGAGACACCATCTACACGGTCCCTTTGACACTATTGTGTTACTGCTGGAGCATGCGCACCTCTATCTCTAAGTGCTGGATGTTGGGGTCCTCCAGCAAATTTGTGAGGACCTCGAATGACTCCTCCAACATTATGGCATAGTCCCTCACTACACTGTCGATCTCGTCCAATCCTATTGTAATAGTTTTGGTGCACTGTTCTCTTACTTCTAGAGGGGTGGAAAACTACGCCTTCAACCACAGCTCTAAGATCTAAAGGTTCAGCTCCAGCTAAACCTAGTCATTTCTTATCACACCTCATTCACCCTTGCTGCGAGCCTGTGGATGCGCGCATTTGCTAGTGTGTCTGTTGGGATGGCCAGCTGAGGGATGCTTTGACAAGATTCATCCAGTACCTATACCAGCTATTGATTTTGTGACACCACTTCATCGCACTGCAAGCTCAACTGCTCCATGTTGATCTTTTGCTTGCTTAGTACTTCAAGCGCGTAGCTCTCCCTAGCCCACAGTTCTGAAATAATCCCATCCTACAAAATGTATAACATCTCCCATAGAAGTGTAGCCATGTTGATCCCAATACCCTTTAGTGCACTGATCATAGGCTTGTCGACCTCATTTGTTATCACCAGTGCCCCTTCCGACAACACTATTGTATTTGTTGTCCGAGTGCGGAGCATCTGCTCTACTGCAGTTGTCCCCACTGCGAGGATGGTCGAAAGGGTACTAGCATGAGGAGTGTGCACCTGTAACTCTTGCAACTACACTCTGAGGGCCCCCAACACAATCTGGTTCTCTTGCGCAAAATTCTAGGGGGCCTCAGAGGTGACATCGCACACTGTCTTGCTGATGTCATGCATATCACCCTCAGTAAGGGTGATCGGGTCAATAGAAAACTTTGATGCCTTGACCTTCTTGTGCGACCCTATCTGCTTGCTCAGATGTTGGTACTTCAGTTGTGTTGACACCATGGAAAATTTTAGGGGCGAATTTTCGCCCTTGGGCTAAATTAAGGGGTTTTATATTTTTATTGGGTGAATATTTTGTATCATAGTACATTGTTAAAATCGCCTCAAATTTATTTTATAAAAAGAATTGGTATGGAGGTTAGCCCACCTTATTTTAAGGGAGAGGGTACAAAAAGTAAATTTATGCCTTGAAATTAGGAGTTACAATCTTCCATTGGCCCTCATTTTCAAGAAAATGTATTTATGATAATTATAAATATAAATATAAATATAGCCGTGGTATGGTAAATAAATAAAAGCTCTTTTTACACTTACTCCAAAGGTATGGTAAATAAATAAAAATACAAATAAACTAGAGGTATGGTAAATAAATAAAACCTATTTTTATATTTAGTCCATAACCCTCTTTCTATTTGAGAAGGCTCAAAAACAAGGTCTCATTTAAGTGAATCCTATGGGCCAAATACCATATTTATGAAAGAGGTATGGTAAATTAATAAAAATATAAATAAACGAGAGGTATGGTAAATAAATAAAACATTTTTTATATTTACTCCATAACCCACTTTATATTTATGAACACTAAAAAAATGTGTTATATTTAGGTGAAGCCTATGGGCCGAATACCATGGACAAAATTATTATTAATACCATGCAAAAAAACATTATTAACCCTAATATTAGTATTAATAAAAATAAAGATTGCACATGGTATTGACCCATGGTATTCACATGGAATACAACCTATTTAAAGGGGGGAATTATAGATCCATCTTAGTGGGGAATTAAACTAGCATAGATCCGTCTTTAATCTGGATCAAATATCGTGATATGAAAACTAACATTGAACACTAAAAAAATGTGTTATATTTAGGTGAAGCCTATGGGCCGAATACCATGGGCGAAATTATTATTAATACCATGCAAAAAAACATTATTAACCCTAATATTAGTATTAATAAAAATAAAGATGGCACATGGTATTGACCCATGGTATTCACATGGAATACAACCTATTTAAAGGGGGGAATTATAGATCCATCTTAGGGGGGAATTAAACTAGCATAGATCCGTCTTTAATCTGGATCAAATATCGTGATATGAAAACTAACATAGAGTGAAGAAACATTTGATCCCTCTCGGGGCTTGGTAGATCATGAGTAAAAATGGATCTTGTAATTTAATGTCACTTAAACATTTTAACTTCGTTAAAATAAAAGAATAAAATAAAAATCAATTATTAATTTTATTAATTTTTATAAATACTTAATAGTAGTTAAGCTCCAGGTTATGATAACCCATGGTAATACCATGGTATTCATGTGAGCATAGACTATTTAAAGGGGAAATTCTATCAGCTTAGATCCATCTTAATTCCGGGTCTAGCAAGTGTTGGGAGGGATAAATAGATTTGATCCCTCCAAGAGTGGTAGATGTAGAGTTAAGATGGATATAGGTTGGTTTTTATGATAATGAAGATATTAAATAGACTTAGGAAATTATATTGTAAAAAAATCTTAAGGCAAATGGTTAAACCTACATTTAGTCACTTCACAAAATTTAGTAAAAAATATCGATATCTCCATTAATATTGGTTTTTCTTATTTAACAGAAAAAATAAAAAAAAATCAAAACAATGAAATCTTAACTCTTTCCACATCACCCTTGTAGAAGAGTAGTTGTGACCCAGATTTCCCACCATTTTTCAAACATTCTCAATATGATATTTTCATGAAAATGTTAAGGTACTGATCTTGGATTAGATGTTTGAAAAATATGTTGGTTTGTACAACCTTTCATCCTCTCTACTATTCTTAGTTTGTCATAATGATCTATAAGGGTTGGGTCACTGCACCATATTGTCGCAAAAGGCAGAGATTGTGCACCAAAAAGAAATTAATCCACATGTTACAATGCTATTAAAAATGGTATGAAGGTAGTGAATTATGCTAATAAGAAATTTAGATTGGGAGAGACATAATTAAATTTTATTATTTAATTGAATATTTCCAATTAAAATAATAATAAATCTACATTTACATATTTATATATTGATTGGAAGGCGTCTACAACAATCACTTCTTTCCATTAGATCCCCTTCAGGCCTTTGGGATACCTACTACTTCATTATCTTATATAGTTGGGGCTTGCTACTTGTTGGCGTGTTGGGGTAAACAAACATGATGTGGTTTTTCTTTTATCTCACAGTTGCAGTCTATGGAATAAGAAAGAAATTTGATGGCTTGGTAAAAGTGGTAGCATGACAAAAGTGGTAGAGAAAATATTAATCTCTCCTACCATGACAAACATGGCCACTAAAACTTGCAACATTGTTTGTAGGAAGTGAAAATTATGTTTTCTTTTTCCAAACATGTATGTTCGTATATTACAGTTTAATGAATATGCTATATTATTATCATATATGGTTTCATACTTTAACAAAACATTCGCTAAAACTTCACAATGTTTTATCATTTAGCGAAAGATTTTCCAAGATCTTACAAGATTTTATAATTTAGTGAAAGTTTCTTCATAACTTTACAAGATAATATAATCTGGTGAGAGATTTGCCAAAAAATAGATATATAAATATATAAAATATATATATCTCTCCTATTATATATATACATAATATTAGTGAAAAATTGCCTACAATTTTCCTATGTATAGGGGATTCATCCATTTATTATACATATAAATTTAGGGTGGATCTTAAAATTTTCCCTAGTTGACGCAGTTTGTGGGTCCGCACCTCCCTGCTCTTCCTCTGGTTCCTGCCCATCCAAAGGAAACTTTTGGCCCCCGCGTACCTTCTCGGCTGCCTCCTATGTTGGTGCTGCTACTGTGGCCTTTTTCTGTTCTGCCATTGTCTGTGCAGCGTCCCGTGCCCCCTCTGCTTTTGCTACCGTTGCGTCCTTTCTTTTCTTCTCCGCCAACTGCGCCATGCATAGTTTAGCCTCCTCTTTCTTCCTTTACTTCGTAGACTTCTCCATTCTCACGATTTCCGGGGCACACCACTCTGGCGGCCATGTCTCCAGTACATCAAAAATTACATCGTCCATGGCCACAAAGGGTAGCTCACTCCATTTCTTAGCCGGGTCCTTGCGTGCTCTAATGTATATACTATGGAGGTCTGCTTTAAACTCTTACAAAACTCTGCAGGCTATTGTAGACAATAGGTGATAACCATGGCTTGCGGTTAATCCCCATCCCGAGGTTCCTTTCTATGAAAACCTAAAATATCTTATTATCATGGATCTGGTTTGCATCCTTTGTCGCCCAGAGCGGAGCATACTTTGTGGCCTCTGGCAAATCCCTGTAAGTTGTTGGGAACTAACTATCCTCTAGCTATTCCCCTACCACGAGCACTATGGACAGCAAAAGCCATGCATAGTGGAATGTTTTGCATTGTTCCTGAGCCTCACGAACATTCTCTGAGAATTCCTTGCAGAGGAATTCAGATTAGTGAAACTGGAACCCCGTTGTGCACTGTTCAGCAAGTTCTACCATCGGCACGAGTACCTCGTCCGCACGATAGTTGCACATAACCTTACTTTCCAGTATTTGGGTCCCCATTATTACCACTTTGTTGTTGATGCTGGATATGGCATAGTCGCTTTTCTTCTTCTTGAGTTTATATTTCTTCTTCATGGCCTCCGTGACGGCCAAGTCACTGATTTTCCCCTCCAACATATCTGCAGGGTCCTCTCCTTTACATGGAAGCTGAGTAATGTGGTGAAACAAGTGGTCCGTGATGGCGATGGGCTCCTCTAGCCAAAAACACCCACCATGCACTAGGAAGAGTAGCTACCTAATGAAAAAAATTGTTATTGGTGTGAAGTGGAAATGTAGCAACCAGAGCAGGTTTAATAGCCCTGCCCTTTCCACTCCGCGCAACCACTTTTGCGGATGTAATTTGGTAACCCCCACTGCGATGTTCTGCTTAGACTTCATGAGCCATGCGATCTCTAGGTGAGGGAACTTCTCATGGTTAGTGAGATCCCAATCTTCAAATTTCAAGCTAGGCACCCATCCCAGGTGCATGCGCTCAAAAATGATGTCATGTGGGAGGAGTGGGGTTTGGAGAGAGCTCTTGCTCTCATCAAGATCCTTGGGTACTTTAGCCTTCCCCTTCCATGGGGGGATATAGGCTGGCAACTTTGTTGGAAGGTTTCGAGGCTCAGTCTCTTCCTCCATGCCTTCGTCCTCTTATTCTTTGATGATAAGGTCCTCTAGGTCTTCCTCCTCCTCGTCAATTTCTATGTTAACGACTTTCCCTTTCTCCTCCATTGTTAGCCTGGTTCCAGCGGGTTTCACGGGGACACACGTACAGGAACCATCGTTTATTTGTCTTTCTACAACCTCAGTGTGCATGGTGATTTAGGGATTTCTGCCACAATCCTGGCACCTTCAGGGGCATCCCCCATAGTCAGGGCCTACGTGGCCTCCTAGACGGTCATATTTTTAATTTCCATAACTTCCTCAGATGTTGCTATTATGTCCGACCATAAATCTATCACTCGTGTGCTTAGGGGCTTAATCAACATTCTACACTGGTCAATCAAGGCTCTTCTCAAGCTACGCGAGGTATACAACAGCTCAATTCATAAATGACCATGTGTTTTTTTTTGGGCGACCTTTTTTAATTTATAGTGCCTTTTGAATTTGAATTCAATTGTTCCCCCCAAATATAGTTCATTAATTCTCTCTTAGTGGTAGATTTTCCAAAATTTTGCCCATAAATCTCATCTAAAATGCCTGCCGCCCACTCCATTTAGTCCCAAGTCAAGCATCACATCATGAATAGTGACTTCAATGATCACTTTCTGGCCAACCCACGCAGTAGCATAGCCCCCTTGTGTAGTCGCGGACCTCGTGACTTTTTTCTTCTGCATACAGCTCCACCATTGCATAGCTCTTGGACAGAGTAGTTTATAGTCCCGCGCCTCCTTTCAATTGCCAGGAGCACTAAGATTGTACTTCCTGATGAGCCCCAATTTTGGTACAATTTGGGCTCATTTTAGCCTATTTTACTCGCTCAAACCATTCATCTTTATTTGCTTATGCATGCATTTCGTAGTTTATTCATGTTGTTTGTAGGAGGAAGGTTAGACACTTTATCTACGTGACTAATGCATTGTGATTCCAGGTTTTGGCATTAAAAAGGGGAGCAAGAGACAATGAAAGAGGAGACAAGGAGACAATGAGGTGGCTCTGCTGATTTCGTGGAGTGATGTCCACGGTCTTGGGGCATTCCTTGTGATTCCCACCAAGAACTCCGAGCTCCAATCAATCTCCCCTCCGAGCTTCAGAAGCAGCCAGCTGTCCTACAGGAACAGCAGTCATAAACTGTTCTACCAGAACAACAGTTCCGACTGCCTCACAAATCCGCAGTTAAACTTCAGTTGGACAGCCGAGCTCCTAGAATCAAGGCTACTTGGCGGACCATCATTTTTTTGTATAAATATGGATTCCTTAGCCTTAGATAGGTTGTTGAATCTCTCGGTTTATCATATAATTTTGGAAGCAGTCCAGTTTTGTTTTTTTGCTGTAAGCCAATTTGGCATGACTTCAAATTATGAATAAAGAGGACAGTTTGTGATCTATTCCTGAGTTTTATTAGGAGACTATAGCTCTCAGGTTAGGGCCCAACCTGAGAGCCATAGATCCCCTCTGTTGTAGTGTTGTTTCCATTTCATTTCCAGCACTTTAAGTTTCATTTACACATGCAATTCGAATGGCAGTCTGATAATTTGATTTTCTTATGAGTTAGATAGTTTTTCTTATGGTACAATTACTTCCACTTGCTTAGTGTAGCAGAGGAGATATAACATCCATTGGAGCTCCAGCAAAAAATGGTTGTTAAGGCTCACTGCCATCTCGTTTGAAGATTGGGGTGCAGTCCATAGCAGACCACCAAAAACACGCATGATTTTGTTTGATACAGTTATGATTTGGATTTAGATGCTTCCTTTTCATTTACACGTGCCACACATCTCTTCATCACAGCCCCATACGTATTTCTCTTTGCGTTTTGGATTGCTGTTCAATAAAATCATGGCACACTTAGTGTAGGTTGATGCATTCCCGGTTGGATAAGCAATTTTGATCATTTGTTTCATTTACACTCTTCCCCCTCTCGTTTCATTACCATCCTTTCCACTGTGATCCTGCATGCAACTACGCTACTTTGACCTACACTGCGTTCTGTCCCTTCCTAAACATCTCCTATTCCTCACGTAGCTTCATTCCTTGACCCTTCACAGACATCATTTCAACCCACTCCCTACACCTGTTTTCCATCTCATCCTTCCACTTCCGAGCCATCACCAGCCTGATCCCTACCTCACACATCCTTTCCTACCCTTCCATCACTTTTCCCATCACTTAAATCCTTCACGGTAGATCATCATGTAGCAGTTTAGAGACATCCTGTAGAAAACCCTGAGTTTCCTGTAGGATCCCCTGCAGACATCCTGTAGGAGGTCATTCACGCGGTTGCTGAGCTTCTGAACGTGGAAAACCTCTGTCGATGAATGCCAAGGGTCCATAGGGACCTCACCTAACCTCCCCAACCAGTCCCACGCTTTCCTCCCTTCTTCATTCAAACTGCACAATCAAACCCTAATAAGCACATAATCACAAATATTTCCCCGACTTAATGAAAAGTACAAAAACATGTCTTTTATAATGTAAGTAGTTTAGATCCATGCATTTCCACTCATTAGAGGTAGTAGCAGCATTGGTAGAAGTATTACTCATCTTCAGTGCTTTATAGAGATTAGACTAGTCAAATTAGGGTTTCCTAGGTTTACATGCTTTGATTTACTTTTAGTTCATTTTTGTCAAATAGCTTAGTCTCCTTTGAGCTAGCTTTCGTCCATCATTGATAAAGCTTCTTCTGTGAGCCTATAGAAGTTGGCTTGAGCCCTAGCGGACTTGTGCCAGCTGACCAAGTGACAGTTGCGACAAGAGATAGTACTTGTGCATATAGCACCGTCGCTTCCAAGTTTGTACGAACAACCGGGTTGATAAAATGAGAGACGGGAAGCCTCAGGAGTTGTAGCATTATTGCTACAATACTGGAGCTCACCAGAAGACACTTGGGGCTGGGGAAAAACAGGGGTCTGCTCTGCCAAACAAGGGTATTTACAAATGCAAAGTAAAAAAGACTCAGTGCACCCGGAAGGAGTGTGGAAGCAGATCTGGGAGTGCTTCAGTATCCCGAAGATTAATTTCTTTTTCTGGACCTTGTTCCAAAACAAAATTCTCACTGGAGAGAACCTCTGTAAACGGAACATCGCCGGTCCTCACCGATGCGTGTTTTGTAAAAAAGCTTTGGAAACTTCAGCACACATTTTTCTTGAATGTGAGTACGCTCAGAAGACTTGGACTAGTTTCCTAGCCGGTCTGAACGTTAGATCTCCAGCGAACTGCTCAATAACAGAAATGTTCTTGTCCTGGAAAGCTAGATATCCCCATAGCATTGCTGCCAAGTCCCTCTGGTCCAAGGTGTGGGTAGCAGCCCCGAAATATGTGTGCTGGAAACTGTGGCTCTCCCGGAATGAAATAATCTTCAATCAAACAGAAATATCAGCTGAAAAGGTTGCAGAAAAAGCCAAGAATCTTCTAGTAGAGACATTGAGACAGTCCAGCGCTAGAGATAACACCCTAAGAGATGAAGAAAGAGCATGGCTGGGTGACTTCATTCCCATAATGAGTCCCTCTTCAGTCATTCGTCCTCTCCTCAAGGAAAATTGGCAGATCCGTGACAACGTAGAAGGCTTTCAGATGCGGCGGAAATCTCAAGGAAAATGCACTATATTTTTTTACGGAGCCTCAAAAGGCAATCCAGGCAGGTCAGGGGCGGGGGGGATCATTTATCTTCCGAATGGAAGCAAAGAGAGTTTCAGCTGGGGCCTCGGAATAAAAACCAACAATCAGGCAGAAGTCCTTAGTCTCTTAAAAGCCTGTCAACTCGCCAGGGGAAAAGATCCTAAGGAAATCGCAGTGCTCGAAGACTCAGAATTGCTGATCAAAGCCTTAAGGAAAAACAAAAGGTTTAATGATCCAGTTCTGAACAAACAGATATTAAGAGTGAACAGACTCTTGAAGGAATTCCCTTCAGTCCAAAGTTTCCATATTCTCAGAGAATTGAATTCAGAAGCCGACTCTCTGGCAAACATCGGATGCAACCTTGAAAAGAGTATGATAAGCATGAACTCAGGCGAGTCGAAAATGGTAGCCATCCCTTAAACAGAGTTAAGCGCAGTGAGAATATCTGCTTCTGTCTTAAAGGAGTGTGCAAGGTTTGCCGGTTTGTGTAAAGAGCAGGAGGTTCACTCTTCGAATTTACTTCCTCCTTGCAAAAAAACAGGGGTGGCGTCGTTATTATTTCAGGTCCTGGAAACAGAGGAAAGGTGAGCTGTCTGTTATGAAATCGAAGAACCAGTCTGAGGTATCCGCCAATCCTCCCTTGCTCTCTTTACGCAAAGCATTCTTTCTGTTGTTCGATGGGTGGTCGGTTCGTGTAAAGAGCAGGAGGTTCATCTTTAAAATCAACTCTTCGAATTTACTTACTCCTTACAAAGAAACAGGGGTGGCGTCGTTAATATTTCAGGTCCTGGAAACAGAGGAATGGTGAGTATTCGGTCATGAAATCGAAGAACCAGTCTGAGGTCTCCGCCAATCCTCCCTTGCTCTCATTTCGCAAAGCATTCTCTCTGTTTTAGAAATTGTTCTTAGATAGTCTAAGTCGATGGGATGGCAGTCGCATTCCAAATCGCTCATAGAGTCTCCTCAGTAGCAGAATTCGCTGAGCAAAAAACAAGAATTGTAACACTGAATTTGACTTCGGTCACCCATGAATAAGATACCCGTTTTGGTTATAAAAAAAAAAAAAAAAAAAACAATTGTGAGAATTATATTATTGGAAAAAATAAGAAGGTATTTTGAACAGGTTAAGTAAGATTATTAGAATGATGATAATTTTGATATGTGATAATTTATGGTTAAGTGTATTATTTATTATTATTTTTATATATTTGAATAGGAAAATATAATTATATATCTCGGGCGTGTGTTTTTGTTCTTTAGGTCTATAATTTTTTCTTAAAGGGCCTATTTTTAAGGGATACCTTACTTGAGTTGTATAATACACAACTCAAGATCTAATGCATATCATCTAATCATATTGATTCATAGATATCAATTATTTAGCTTATGGGCACCATATCTTGTGTTTCTCTTGTTCATGTGTTTATTTCATCCTCTCTTTATAGTCCTCTTATAGTCTATGTTGATTTAGGGTTCAATGATGGTTCCATTTGATCCTTCCCTCTCTTGTAATCTCAAGATGGTATCAAAGTAGATGTGCACTTCCTCTTCTTTATTCAACTTTTTTTTATGCTTGGTAGTTTTCTCCTTGTGGTCGCCGTTCTCTCTCTTATGCACTTTAATAGTGGCATTGATTTTTCCTTTGCACGATGCACTTATCCGAGGGCTCTTTTTGGTTGTGCATGTTTGTTTTTTTCACTAAAATTTTATTTTAGGTACTCAATTGAAGTAAATTGATTGGAGTTGTGGCACCTTAAAAAAGTAATGGCCACAATTAATTTTAGGTCTAAATATCGAGTTTTTAGCATGTTTTTGGGGTAATTCCATATCTGAAAATTAAGGTTTTTAGCGTTTTTGGGGATAGCACGTAGTTTTCTAAGGCTTTCACCCTCTATTTCTCCAATGCCCTTCTTCCACAATTCTTTAATCCTTTCAACGGATTCAAGGAGACTTCTTATATATGTGTGCCCTCTTATAGCTCAATGCACTCATTTTTTGCTCATTTTTAATGAAAAATGTACGACTTTTTTGAAAGGAAATGTTGGTTCTATTCATCCAAAGGATTGCTTAGCAACGACATTTTTTTTATCATTGTTATTATAAGGTTTCAAACCTCTTCTTGGCTCCCTTTAGTGAGTTCTCTTGAGGTCTTCATGGAGACACCTCTTTTTTGGACCAACTAGACTACTTTGTTACACACATGGTGGTATCCTTTTCAATTAGGGTTCTATCGAATTCAATGGATGATATTATTAGTATTGATTCCACCTTATTTGGAGATATTCTTCATATTCCGAGGATTGGTACTTTTATGTCGAATATTGCAATAGGTGACATGAGCCATGTTCCTTAACTTTTGGAAATGATTTACAGTGACTCTAACAAGCATGTGGTCATTTGTTTATGAAGTGAGACCCTTCTCAATGCCTTTGGTGAAATTAACGCTCATAGGTCCATAAGTTCTATCCCATGTGGAAATTTCGAGGAACCATTGTTTAATGCAAATTTAGAAATTTCACCTCAAACTTGAGATTCCATTAATCTATATCTTGTGAACTTACAATCTCATGCTAAATATAAAATATAAATTATAGTAGCATATATTTCACTTCTCTCCAACCAAATATAGAAATCAATGCAAGAAAATTGATATCGAGCAATAATACTTCAAGATAGATATTCTCTAGAGCATGGGGCACAAGTCCCTACATATAAAAGACCTAAAATCACTTAATTACAACCAGCATAGATCCATATTAACCCCGGATCTATCAAGCATCGAGAGGGATCAAATATATCGAGGTGCAAACCTATTTTTTGAGTGCAAAACATGAGAAAATGTTTGAACCTCGAGATGTTTGACCCTTATTGATGCTTGATAGATCTGGGGTTAAGATGGATCTAGGTTGGTTATATATACTATATAATATCTATTTTTATATCTATGTGTCTCTTTCTTATTCCCTCTCTCTATCTCGCCCCCAAAACATACACACTCTCTCTACATATCTCTTTCTCTCTTCCCTCCTGCTCTCTTCTCTCCCTTTCTCTCCATCTCTACCTTGTCACTCCCTCTCTCTCCACCTTTCTCCCTCTATCTCTTTCTTCCTTCATCTCTTTGTCATTCCCTCCCACCTCCCTCTATCTTTCCTCCTGTCACTCTCTCTCTTTCTCTTCCATATAACTCTATCACTATCTCCCTTTCTCTCTCTTCACCTTCCTCCTCTCCTCTCTCCCTCACTCTCTCCCCATCTCTCCCTTTCCACTCCCTTTTTCTCTCCACCTCTATCTCTTTATGTCTTTATTCTTTCCTCCCTCTCTCTCCCCCTCCAACTCCATCTCTCTCTCTCCCTCACTCGTTCTCTCTCTCGCCTCCTCTCTCTCTTCCTTTCTCTCTCACCCTCTCTCACACACATTTAAATTTGATTCCACAAATTCTGTCTAAAAAAAAAAAATACTAAACTCAATTGGTTGTAAAATATTAAACCTATATTTTGGATCAATCAAGTCAAAGAAAATACAACAATGAAAATCTTAAAACAACCATGCAATATATTTACTCTATTATTGTTAGTCAATTTTCTTATTGTTTAAATGGATCTATGTTGGTTCTTAACAATATTATTTATATTAATAAATTTCACATCTTTATATATGAAAGTATTCTCATTTTAATTTTATTAAAACTTTGAATTAATTCCTATGATAATATTTTTAGTAGATGTGAAGATAGAGGATTTAGATATACCTCAAAAGTAATGATAATATTTTTCTTTTAGATTAAATTAAAAAAATGTTATAAATTAAATTATTTTGATTGTCAAATAAGTTATTTTGTTTTGGCATGTGGTATTAATAAGTCATGGTATTGTAACAAAGCTTATTTACATGTTAATAATATCCACAATAAAGTGGAGTTGAATATCCATGGCTAAGAATCGTATCATATTGTTATAAAATATTTTGATTGTGAAATAAATTATTGTTTTTGGGCATGTGGTATTGATAAGCCATGGTATTGTAACAAAATCTATTCAAGTTAATAACAAATTGACTTTAATTTTTTATGATTAATTGAGCCAACATTTAAATGTTTACACAGCCTTATATTACTTTTAACTTTTTATTTATTGCTTTTAACTTCTTGTTTATTACTTTTAATTTTAATTTTGTTTAATTGAGTAGGCATATAAATTTTTAAGTGTTTATGTTAAATGTTAAATATTTACACCTACACATCTAACCTTACACTGGGCCAACATTGACATTAGATTAAATTTATTAAATGTTAAACATTTATGGTTGACATCTACCCCATATTGGGCTGTAGAGCACCTCTAGATCCAACAAATTTATTACAACCATAAATTCTACCCACTTTACTTCAACTATGTGATTGTCAAATCATTCAACAAAATCAACTAGTTGATCATGATAAATCAATGTACTATTCATTCACTAACGACCATGAGATTATAAGTTGAAAATCACATCTCCAAGTACACATTTTTTTTGACAATCAGGTACATGTCATGTATGTGTCTGTGTGTGTGTATAAACACACACACACACACACACATATATATATATATATGAAGAGTGAAGTTACTAGCATGTACCAACAATGTATAACAAGCTAGGATTCTTCAATGCTCTTCAAACTCTAGTTACCATATTGAACATCATTAGAAAACACTAAGTAAAATATAAAGCCTTGGCAGTGTATCACACCAAACTATTTATCTACACCAAAGGCTCCACAATAAGTGAGCATCAACACCAACAAGTCCACCATTGATTTTTCACCAAACTTATCAACACAAGTGCTTCACATTAGAGAAATTTTAAGGTTTAAAATGGGCCTACTAAGGAAAAATAATAAAATAAGAATAGTGAATTGTAAATGTTAAAAAAAAAAAAACATTTTAATCATATTCCTAAGTTATATCCTTATAAATTTACTCAAATTTCAAGTGTAAGCATTCATTGGATGCGGAATTAGTTTTTGCATCCAATGAGTATTTCATGTATTTCTAGGTTATCCCATTATGGGTGTATCAAAACTATGTGGAGTGGGTACTTGTTGGATGCAAAAGTTAATTATGCATCCAATCAGCGCTTACACTTGTAGTTTGAGTAAATTTTTAAGGAGATAAATCATTGTTTAAAATAATAATAATAATAATAATACTCTTTCCCTCCAAAACTATTATACTTATGGTTGACATCATCATCTTGAATCCTATTGATTCTCTTAGAAGTCGATGTTGATAGTACATATATTTGACCACCTCTAAATCTAGATCTCAATGTTAGCTTATCAATGGATAAGGATGACACCTCATAAATAGATATATATAACACTTATAAGAAGGTGATCTTGAACTTTGTGATTGTCCAAGTACTCATGATATAACATTCCCCCCTCAATCAAAAGTATAACTATACCAAAGAGGCAACATGAACCAATCAATAAAATGTCATCATTTCTATCTTTAATCTAAAACTCCTACAACTAAGCTTCGAAGAATATGTACCTCAAAACCTACTAAAATGGATGTTAAATGGTTCCATTGAAATGAACTTTGAAAGAGACCAAAAATTCTGAAAATGAATAACTACCATGTCTAAACTTCTTGTGAACAAATAGGATGATCACTTGATTAGCAATGAACGAATAGGGTCACCAAATCACTTTCCAAATTAGACCCAATTAGGTGTTGAACAACATCCCAATGAATAGTTGAATATCATTGAGAGAAACCTATATTCCATGTTAAAACTTCTCGAGTATGTTGATTTCGCTAGTTTTTGTAGCATCGGATGTGTTCTAGCCATGAAATTTGGTGAAGAGGTTAGAATGAATGAGATCTCCAAAACTCAGAAATTGTTTCTGAAAATTCCACCTAGAGATGACTTAATTAGATTATTACCTTGTTTTTAATGTTTCCTAAGTTTAAACTTAGGAAAATTGGTTAATTAATCATAACTAATTAAGTTAATGTGAGAATAGTCTAGAAATTCATACGGGTCGACTTCAAGATGCTCCTAGCCCTTGATTAAGATTTAATCTTGGTCGTTGGAGTCTCAACGTGGGATTATACGAAGAAGTCGATGGGCACTTGGAGAACAAACTAGAGACACTTGAGAAGTTTGATTTCCTTAACAGATCGATTTCCAGAGAGCAGCAACAGTTATCGGAGAGCCAAAGATGGAAGCAGAGATAGTGAGAAGCAAGGATAGTGATCTAGAGGAATATTTCCATATCCAGAGAGGCAACAACTAGAGGTTGAGTTATTCCCAGTGTAGGCAGCTCAAGTGCGAGCAGCGCAAGTGCAAGCAGAAGCCCGAGTACGGGCAGCCGCAAGAGTATAGGCGTAAGCCCGAATACAGGAAACCGCACAAGTACAAGAATAATCCTGAGTACAGGGAACCGTGCGAGTACATGAAGAAGCTCGAGTATGGGCATAAGCGTGAGTACAGGCAACTACGCAAGTGCAGGCAGCATAAGTTATCGGGGTTGCAAGTGGAGTAAGGGAAATTCCCTTAGATAATTTCGGCCAGATTTTCTTGATGTGGAATTCCAGTTTCACACATCCATATTGTACTCATAATTTCATTGTTGCTTAATAATAAAAACCCTTTGTTGTTGCATCAGTTTACCTAAGTTTGGTTTTTCCGACGACTTTTGTCCAAAATAATTGCGCCAATTTTTTATGTGTGTGTGCTAGTGTATTCTCAGTTTCCCACACTATTTTCTTTCAGAATTTATTTGTGAAAATCATAGTGTGAATTTTTTGGTATTTGTCATAGCAGAAAACAAATAAATTGTTAAATAAATTAACAATTAGAAAAATAATTTAAAGTTTTTGTGATAGATGAAATTTTCACATGGTATTAGAGCGTGAGTAATCAACTGAGAAGCTCAGAAACGAAGGATAGAATTTCGCTACTCATAGTGAGTAGCAAGCCGAAATTCCTAGAGGTTGTGTTGTTCATTGACAGGGAGGCAAAATCGCTGGGGCAGAAATTTGATTTTCAGTTGCAAGTTGGCAGAAAAGTCAAGTTTCGTGGGATAGTGATTCCAACAGTCAGAGGGGGGAGCAGTGACTCAGATTTTCGCTAAGAAGATTCCTTGGCTGGACGCAGAGGGTTTTGCAGTAGCAAAATCAGTGTTGGGTGGAAGAGAAATTGCACACACAAAAGGAAAATTCTCTCAGAGGATTTCGAGTTTTAAAAAATCGATTTTTCCAAGAGCATATTGGCATGGGGTGTGAGCGGAATTCTTCACTCCAAGGGAGTGCGTATAGAATATCCAGCAGTTAAGCAGAGGGAAAGAGGGAGATTTCCATCCCATTTTTTCAAGTTTCTCATATTTTTTGCAGCTTTCCAAAGATGGACATATGAGATTGCCAGAGCAGTATGTATGAGTTAGCCATAATGCAGATCTGGGTAGCAGATCAACATCCAGTTGTCGGAGACAAGTGTCAAAGGAAGTATGAGTTATCTAGTGCGAGTTACAAAGAAAAGAAGGGTCCCAGCCAGGGACTAGTCTCAAAAGGAGGTAATAGGGCACCAAATCTAAGAGGAGGAGTATGAGCCTCCAGTGTGCCAGAATGAGCAGGGTCCAACGCAATTGCAACAAGGAGATCAGTCATATTAGTTTTGAATTGTTGCATCGGGACTATCACCTTTTCTACAAGGGCCCACATTACCACAGTAGCATATTCATTGTTAGCAAATGCAGCTAGCCATTCAAATGACAGCTACATAGCTAGTTGCAGTGACAAAGGCAGTGTGAATTTCTCAATTGCAGTATGCAGGTGCAATTCCAACCAAAAGATTCCCACCGCAATCCAATTTCCAATTCAGCAGGATAGTGCAAGTTGCCAAGAGGGAGTAGAGAGATTTCCCATAGGGAAATCAAGACTCTAAGGAGTGTACCTTTAGAGTGGAATCTAGCGCTTCAAGATCTGAGGAGATCAGACTCATTATTGTAGGCGTTGTAGCAGTAGTGCGAAAGCAATAGCAGAGTAGTAGCAACAGTATGAGTAGATCATATTGTGTTATGTTTGTAGTTATACCTCCAGGAGTGAGTTGGGGTGATTTGGTGTTATAGCCTCAAAGAGATACAGAGATTGGGTTGGGTCCTTGAGGAGTCCACCTCATGGATCATTACCTGGCTATGGGGGACCATAGTATTCAGGAGCAGGATGGATCAATGGCAATTGATGCAGTTAGTACCAGAGTGATAGTTACAGACTAGTCGCAGCTAGAAGTTGAGAAGTGCAGAACAATGTTGACAGCAGAGCAGGTGGCTCAGTGCAGAGTTGGAAGCAACGCAGATTCTTCAAAGACAATGGAAATGCTAGTAGCAGTCAGGGCTCAAGAGACAGATGCATCACATTGAACACAGTTGATTCAGTGTTTATTATGCTTTGCAGTTGGAGCAACAATAGATGAGAGGGAGTTGCAATGCAAATGCGGTGTTCGCAACAATATGGCAGTGTCAATGGCAGCACGGATGCAGCATCAAAGTTGTGTAGTGGTTGGTGGGTAGTAGTAGCCAGAAATCAGCAGTGTGATATGAAATGACACAGAGACAATGTTGTGACAGGGTGTACAACACTAGAACATAGTCCTCGCTAAGAGGGAGTATTAATTTTTGTAGCATCGAATAGGTTCTAGCCACAAAATTTGGTGGAGAGGCTAGAGTGCATGAGATCTCCAAAACCCGAAAAACATTTCTAGAAATTCCACCTAGAGATGACTTAATTACATTATTAAACTATTTTTTAATATTTTCTAACTCTAAACTTAAGAACATTGATTAATTAATCATAATTAATTAATTTAATGTGAGAATAGTCTAGAAACTCACATGGATCGACTTCAAGATGATCCTAGCCCTTGATTAATATTTAATCTTGTCCATTGGAGTACCAACAGAGGATTATAAGAAGAAGTTGGTGGGCACTTGGAGAACAGGTTAGAGACACTTGAGAAGTTTGATTTCCTTAGTAGATCGATTTCCAAAGAGCAGCAGCAATTGTTAGAGAGCCACAGATCGAAGCAGATACAATGAGGGGCAAGGACAGTTATTCCCAGTGCAAGTAGCGTGAGTACAAGCAGAAGCCTAAGTACACGCAGTAGCGCGAGTATAGGCAAAAGCCAGAGTACGAGAAGCCGAGCGAATATAGGTAGAATCCTGAGTATAAGCAACCGCGCAAACATAGACAAAAGCCCAAGTAGAGGCATAAGCGTGAGTACGGGCAGTTGCGCGAGTACAAGCAATGCAAGTTGTCAGGGTTGCTTGTGGAGAAAGGGAAATTCACTTAGATAATTTCGTCCAAATTTTCTTGTTGTGGATCGCCAACTTCAGGGATCCAGATTGTACTAAGAATTTCACCGTTGCTTAGTAATAAAAACCGTCAGTTGTTGCACCATTTTTTCCAAGTTGGGTTTTTTCGAGGACTTTTGTCCAAAAATAATTATGTCAAATTTTCATGTGTGCGCTACTATTTTCTCAATTTCCGGCGCTATTATCTTCTGCATTTTATTTGTGAAAATCACAGTGTAAATTATTTGGTATTTGTTGTAGCGGACATCAAATAAATTGTTAAATAAATTAACAATTAAAAAAACAATCCAATTGATGTGATATATGAAATTTTCACATATTTGATGAAATTGATTTAAGTGGACATAATGTTGGGAAGACTAGTTGTCTCACTAGAATTCCCAACTTATAATTGAATTTTGATTTATATAACATAGAAATGCTTGATTATCATCATTGAAAATCAGCCTTGTCAAGTGTCAAGTGCAAGACAATAATTGACAAAAAAAGGCTTTAGCTATCTCAAATGATATCAATTCATAGTACATGTATTTGAACATATATAAATTTAAATCTCACTAACAACTCATCAATAAATAAGGATGACAACTTATAAAAAGTTGATGTTGGACTTTGTGACTAAGGACTTTGTGACTCTCTATTGAATTGAGTATATGCACTCCTACTTATACATTTTATCATCCTTCTTGATCTCCCTATGTTAATGTCAAGAGGGTATGTTCAAAATGACAGTAATCTTCACATTGTAAAAAAATGTATTGACTTTCCATTGCATATACTAGTCATTGATAGTTAAGATGAACGACTTGGAAACAACACTCTTTCAACATACTGGCTCCACTTTTCTATTAATTGAGTTATCACAAACCTATTTTCTTCTTGCTAATGTGGAAAAGCCCACTCACTTTTCTCTTTTCTCTTTTAAACATTTCCTTACCAATAGCCATATCAATGTCTTGGGACTCAAAATTGATTCGGAGTTCATGGGCAGTGTTTCCTCAAGAATTAAGCAATTCTATGACAATATTGGTCTTCATATGCCCATCCACATTTATATTTAAAATGAGGCATCTCATACTTCTTTATATTTTCGACGGCATTGTTTTTTATTGAATTGGGATGCCCACTTATTACATACTTTATCATCCTTCTATATGTCCTCATGCTAAGATTAAAAGATGTTCCGATCATAGTAGTTTTCACATGTAGTCATTTCTGGTTAAACACCATCATTATTGATTTTTATATATTTGATATATTTGAGAGGGCAACCTTCGTGTGCCCTTTTTTTTAAGTCCACAACCACCTCTTCGAGGTGCACATGCTTTTTTCAAAGTGCATCTCATTTGAATCGTGTATAAATATTGAGTTAAATATAAACACAAAATTCAAGCTCTCATTTATATAATCTTATCATCACAATGATCAATTCTTTATTTTATAGAGTTCATATCATATGTTTCTCTTGTTTATAAATCAATCTACCCAGCTTATGCTTCACACTGATTTAGAGTTTTTGTTGGGGGTTTTATTCAATCATTCAGTCTTATGATCTCAAATCTAGATGAACTAATTACTTTGCAAATGCTAAGTAATCTCACTCAGCATGAGTAATTAACTCTATGTCTAGATAAACTCCATAAAACTCCAGCTATCATTTATATAATCTCATCATATTGGTTCGCAATGATCAATTCTTTATCTTATAGAGTTCATATCATATTGTTCACTTGTTTATAAATCGATCTACCCTTCTCTTTACGATGTGCTTATGCTTCACACAGATTTAGAGTTTGTTGGTGGTTTTATTTAATCATTCAGTCTTATGATATCAAGAGGCATGTGTTATTAACCATAAATCTAGATGAACTAATTACTTTTCAAATGCTAAGTGCTCTCAACAAGCATGAGTTATTAACTCCACGTGTAGATAAACCCCTCACTTTGAAACACTAGGTGGATAATATGAAGCTAAAAATGGAAGGAAACCATGTTTTCAAATTATGAAGAATGTTTTTAATCTAGCTATAAGTTAAGCATTCATAAGAAAGATTTTACAGACAGAAACTTCAACCAAGACATCTATACTACAGAAAAATGGAGGGAATATATATATATAAAGAAGCTAAAAGAATTTTCTATGAAAAAATTATATGATTGAGTGAAGAGGATTCACTTTAGTCAAAGTAGTCGGAACAAGTTGATAGAATCCCATCTCCCATATGCCTCCCCATCTTGCTACCTAGGCAGGGACATGGGGTGGCAAAAAAAAGAGTTAGGGTTTATCTTCTGCCATTTTGGATATATTGAGGCCTCCATCCCTGGGAGGCCTGCACAATGGGCTATTAGCTTATTTGTTATATTGGTTCTTCCAATATAATGGTATTAGTGTAGGGGTAGGCCTCCATACCCAGGAGAACTGCACAGAAATCAAATGAGGAGAAGGTAGCGGTAACAACAACAGCAGAAATAGTCACATAATAAGGGAAGAACCAAAGAACATCTTAAGGGAAGGCTGATGAAAGAAACAAAACAAATACAAAAAAAGGGTCTTCTAGATCATATCAATCTCATGTACTTATCGAGATAGATGGACGGGAACATTGGACCAACGCAAGCAGATTAGTATTTTGGATCAATCGAGATTGACCTGACCCAGATGATCACACCTATAAACTCTCTTTATTTTTTCATTTTTATCGCTAGTTCTTCGAAAAATTTGAGAGTTCTCTCGAATGCCAAGTACAAGTAGTGACACAACCTCTTCCACAAAAGTTTGAATTTGGTTATAAGGTGTGGTTGCATTTATAGAAAGAGCACCTCATACGCTGCCCCAAGATCACTGTGTCGGTTGCGATGGGTGGGTTATGATTGATTTGCCTTACCGAATGAATGCAAGTCTAGATTATTGGTCTTCAAAGATATTGCATGTTGACAAACTTCAAGTGTTCAAGGACCAGCCACTTTGCCCACAATGCATATACATGTAGTAACTTGTTCAATTAAATGCGTGCAAAGATCACAGAAAATGTCTGTTGACTGCACTTTGTTTAGTCATTGCTGCCCATACCATTAACCATGTGCTGCAAAATGTTATATCAATGTTAATTTGGAATATTTCAAGGCCCTTTTACATCTCTTGCGTCTCTTTGCGTCTCTTTAGTCATATTATGATCCATACCATTAACCATGTGCTCCAGAATGTCGTATCAGCATTATTTTGGCATGTTTCAAAGCCCTTTTACATCTCTTGCATCTCTTTAGTCATATTGTTGTCCATACCATTAACCATGTGCTCCAGAATGCCGTATCAGCATTAATTTAACATCTTTCAAGGCCCTTTTACATCTCTTGCATCTCACTAAATAACAATGTGTGCTCCAGAATGCCGTATCAGCATTAATTTAGCATCTTTCAAGGCCCTTTTACACCTCTTGCATCTCACTAAATAACAATGTTTGGGAGTTCTATTTGTGTGTTTTTATTAGTTCTCTATAACTGGGCTCCCTAACTCAAGACAGATACTATAAAATCAAAGTTATATATTTTTGAAAGAAAAAAATGAATACTATGAATTAAAGTGAATAAAACTTCAAGACAGATATTATAAAATCAAAGTTATATATTTTTGAAAAAAAAATGAATACTATGAATTAAAGTGAATAAAACTTCAACAAAGCTATAACTGGGCTCCTAACTCAAGACAGATACTATAAAATCAAAGTTATATATTTTTGGAAAAAAAAATGAATACTATGAATTAAAGTGAATAAAACTTCAACAAAGCTAAATTAACAATTTTTGGATATTAATTATATTTATAAAGATTTTTAAGAAACCTTTAACAAAGCTAAATTAACCATTTTTGGATGTTCATTATATTTATAAAAAAATTTAACAATTTATGGATTTCAATTATATTTCAAAATTTGCCAATCAAAAATTTATATTTATAATGCAAATTTATATTTGTAATGCATATTATATTTATAATGCATGTGATTGTTGGAGAAATTGTTATCCTCTCCACTTGGATTTAAATCTTCATTCTAATATCAAAAACAGACACAAAATCCACCTTGAATAAATCGCTAACAATTTCGACTAAAATATATCTTTAAATATAAATTATATTTAAATTGTATTTCAATACCTATGAAGGTTTATTAAATCATTATAATAAAAATAATAAATCTGACATCCAACTTTTTATAGCAAATTTGGTGCCATCCGCTGTCACAACTTTTCACATTTTCTGCAAAGAATCAAACGCAACATGTAACGTTCGCTGTAAATAATTATATACAACTTCCAAACTCTCCCCTGAAATTTCAAAGAATTGGACAAGTTAATATAACAATAAAAAAAACGTGCGAATTATCTAAAAAATAGCCCACCCGCCTGTTCACCGTGATAATTGGCAACTAATCTATGGGGTATGTGTTCAAATCGTTAGTCTAAACTCCCCCTTGATATTTCAAACAATTGGACTGGCCAATATAACAATAAAAATTGCATTGCCAACAATCTATTAAGAAGCCCACCGGCCTGTTCACCGTGATAATTGGCGAATAATCGAAAGGATATATATGTCCACACTATTTCGCTTACAGTAAAACGCATTTGGTCATAATTTTTTGTAGCATTTTGGTCTGAGTATTTCCTTTGTTTTGCAATATAACAATAAAAATTGCATGGCCAACAATTTATTAAAAAGCCCACCCGCGTTCACCGTGATAATTTGCGAATAATCTAAGGGATATGTGTTCACACTATTTCGCTTACAGTAAAACGCATTCGGTCATAATTTTTTGTAGTGTATAACACTGAACCTCCTAAATTAAAGATCGTAATCCCATCATAATCCCATCCAAGGAATGCGAAAGGTAGGGTACTACTATTCAACGTTGCGTCATATGATACTTTCACGAATTTGGAGTCACTGAAAACTAATATTAGCACTAAACAATTTTATTTTCTTTATTTGCCTTTGCAAACCTTATGCCTTGTACTCTCCTGCTTTCTAGGTACAAACATCCTGGGCTATGGCTTGTAAAATCTGTACTTCGCCGTTTATAGAACATTTCAGTTCCCTTACAATTTCGCTCCCAGTGACCCAGAGCACTCTCTAAATAAACCCCGTCATCGCTAAAGAAGGGGGTGAGTAGTAAAAGTCTATTAATTTGCGTTTTTGCTATTTGAAGAGAAGAGAAATCCTACCCACACGAGTAACCTTATTGAATACTATCAAATAAACTCCTAAAAAATAAGAAACAAGACCACACCCGTCAGATGTATATTAAAAAGACAATTGAAGTCAGATAACGAGCGGTAAACATGATTGATTTGCGTTTTTGTTCATTGAAGAGAAGACAAATCCTACCTATACCGAATCCACATTGTGGAAACTATAAAATAAGAGATTAGACCACACCAGTGAGATGAATACAAAAAACAATGAAAATAAGATAAAAGGAGGTATAAAAAGAAGACGTTAAGACCATTACAAAACAAACAAACAAAAATCCCACCAAAAACTTGCCAAGTTAGCTTAAGCTTAGCAGAAAGCCAAAAAAATGCCAAAAGGTGCACCTACTGAACTGGTAAATTTTGACATAAGCAAGTCCTTTGGAAACTTTCTTTGAAATTAGTTCATTGATATCATGATCTCCAAAAAAGAACAAAACAGAAATTCCAGCTTCTACGAAGTTACATGGGACCTGCTAGGTAATCATATTCTTACCTGCCTGTCTTTTCGGAGTGGTGATATAATTGTACATTATAAGTGAGCCAAATGACTAAAAAGTGGGCACTGATGGCCACCAACTTTGATTATGGAAAACAAAAGCAAAGTTATCCTAATGGTAAAGGCAGTGGGAGCACATGCTAGTTTAAAAAAAAATTCTAATGCACACGAGTCATCTTTATTTTTGGCATTGACTTCTTCAGCTGACGCTGACGATCCTTCTCTTCCTTCCTCCGGATTGCCTCGGCACTAAGCTTAGTGTCAGTCTCCTCTACATTTTTCTTTCTCTCTTCCTTTCTTCTCTGAATTGCTTCCTGTCGAGCAATCTGCTGTTCTTTATATAACTCCTGAGTGACCTTTACTCTTGCAGAATCTGCCTTGGCACGAGCCTGTCACATAGTTAAATAGAAAAAGTCAGTGACTTTCAAACCAAAATTTCAACACAAACTGCATTTACATCAACAAAAATACAACTGAACATGGTACATAATTATGCAAATAACCTGAGTGCTTAGCTTGTAGCGCCCAACAAGATCAATATAATATGGTACAATCGCAATCAAACGTGTCATATCAGCCATATTGCTGGCTGATGGAAGAGCGAACTTAAACCTGAGCATCTTTCTATGTGAACCTGATATGTATTGATCTGTGAAATGTAACGAAATGAGACCTCTTCCATACTTGGCAAATGCTTTTTCACCAAAAACCTGTACGATGTCAAAAAGAAAAGACATTATTTTCTCTTATGCATCTCAAACAAAGAATGTAAGATGCAGCTTAAACATTGGAAGCAACACAAACGTGTCATATATGCAGATTCGTGTAATTGGTGTTGCCTTCAAAAGGCAATATTTCGCAATTCTACATGTTTTAAATGTACTTGAGACATGGTATCCTTTGTTGTTTAGATTCCAAGTACCTAAACTGATGACTGAAGTCCGAGAAATAATGCTACTTTCTCACTCACTATATATAACTAAGATACAGACAATTACCCAGGAAGGGCATAAAGCAAAAGACCAGATGTGCGATACAATGATTTTTCATATTATAGGAAGATTACTTTGCACTTAAATTTACTTAGAAACTGGTGACCTAAGAAATTTGATGAGGTCTAAAAGACTAAAAAACTAAACTTGATTTTACATCTAGATTCAATTTCCTTCCATACTCATTTAACTCTGTATAAATCATGTTTCCCCTGGAGAATAAATTCTACAAAACGATATCGGGAAGAATCACCCAAAAAGGAAAAGGAATGCCATAAGCAGCCAGTATGATATTCTAACCTCTTTGAATAGAGCTGAAAAGCTCAAAACAAGAAGCCAGCCTCTAATATGCATTTAAATACACTAAAAATCATGAGATATAAATGGTTTCTGATTTTCAAGTTATCGTACTAGATGACTGATCTCTATTAGATATTACTAATAATACAAAGAGTGGTATCTAACTATTCAGACCCTTTATTTGTATTTTTAACACACCATTGGGGGAAAATAGATTTAGACCCTTGTTTAATATTTTCAGCTCGATTGGCTTTTTCTATTGATAAAAGGATATTGACGAAACTCCAAATTTTACAACGGAGAATTTAACGTGGAGATTATTTCTTATTAAGTTTCCAGTATTTTCCTAGTCAGCAAGGTCAAGTTGGTAATTTTATGCAGTTCTCTCTAAATTTCTGTTTGAAAATGCTCCAGCCTCACTAATTTCTCCAGCAACAAAACTTAACACACTTATCAAAAAGTTAATATGGGTCCCCTATTAACTTAGGGTCCCGCCTAAATCAAAAAGTTAATATGGGTCGATTGACTGTTACTATCGATAAAAGGATATTGACGAAACTCCAAATTTTACAACGGAGAACGTAACGTGGAGATTATTTCTTATTAAGTTTCCAGTATTTTCCTAGTCAGCAAAGTGAAGGTAGTAATTTTATGCAGCTTTCTCTAAATTTCTGTTTGAAGCTGCTCCAGCCTCACTAATTTCTGCAGCAACAACAAAACTTAACATACTAATCAAAAAGTGAATATGGGTGTATATATTTGATTCTTTGAAGGTGTTGAAGGTGTATATGGGTTTTGAAGGTATATATATTTGCTTCTTTCTGCATTGATTTTACCTCTCGTAACAATAGACATCTATTTCAACGTATTTGTTAATTTGACATACATGTTTCCTCATTGTACAGATCCTCCAGGAACACTGTGCCTGAAGTTGGTCCTACTTGTTTTAATGTTCTCTGTGTTTAGTGATAGTTTTGAGTGCAGGTAAAATGTTTCAAGGACTCGAGCTGTGTCTACATGTGATCTTTATTTTGGGAAATAGAGGAATATCGTCTACATAGAATGATATGTTGACAGCAAGCACAGAGTCCCACTATGATTCAAATTTTATCAATACAGAGTCTGAAAACTATACAAGGACTTCTTTCATACATCTGTTCATAAACTGACAACCTTTCAAACCCTTCCATGTTAGCTTTATCTTTATACTGTCAATCTAAATTATTCAAGGATTCAATCTTTCCATATAATCTGTCCCAGAGTTTATACTTTAGAATGGCGTCTAAGGCTTTTCTCAACCCTCCAACTTGCCATATCAAAAGACAAAAAAAACTGCACCGAGAGGCACTCTCCAACCCAGTATGGAACAGATGTTGTAGTGTAAACATAAACATTTTGACTTTGTCAAATTACATAAAAAGAAAAATAAAAATTAAATTAAGTTAAATTTATCATTTATCATTTATGCCACAATTGTATTTGTGGTTTTGTATGCATAATGTTACTCTGTAAAACTTACATCTAGATAAAGATCTATGTTTGAATCAAGGAATTTGTTATAATGAATGAGAATTTCTGTAAGAAATATCTAATTTTTAATATATATATATATATATATATATATAAACGTATCCGAACGTGTCCTCTTCTGGCGGGTCAACGTGTCCGTATCCAACACTCAAATCCCCGTATCTGTTGAATCCCAAATCCCTGTGTCAGGTGACTGAGATCTGAAGTTACGAATCCCAAATCCCTGTGTCAGGTGACTAGGATCTGAAGTTAAGATGGATCTAGGCTGGTTTTACTTTCCCACTGAACTTAAAATCATGTAAGATAAAATCTACTTTTCCGTTTTGAAATTAACCTCAGGCAAGTTGTGCAGAGGAGAATTTAAGAGCTAAAGTTCAACCAAACCAGCTGTATACTGCAGTTTTTATATATATGCTGTAGTTAAAAAGAGACACGTATTCATCTGACATTACTTACAAAGATGACAAGATTGCATGGAATTATACTTGTGTGCATGCGAACAGGATGCAGGAGCATGAACAGGATGCAGGAGCATGCTTTTATTGCAAGGATATTGAAAAATGGAATTGTTTTGGGGATCTCCTTTTGTTAAGGAAATAAAAAATGAAGTTTATATATAGTTCTTATTTTCAGGAGATCTTTTTGTGATGATTGTAGAAAATAACTGAGATGTTTTATATTGAGGGAAAATAATAGATGCCAGCATGCATTGAATGAAATTTATTCATGGAATAATAATGTCTCCAGATTCTTGAGCGTATGTGGTTCAAAGAATATGAATAATACTGTCTCCAGTCTCTTCAGTGTAAGGAAGGGGTTCCAAGAATCTGAATATTGTATTCTAGGTAAAATTATTTGATTTGTATTTTTTAATGCTCTTTGGTTAATTTATTTGCAGTTTTTTTCTGTTTTTCCACACATCATATGGTATCAAAACAGGTTCTGATTTTAGTGGCAGCAATAAAGAGGACAAAGAATTGAGTTTACGGCAAATTCCTCTGAAAAAGAGAAAAATGCCACAAAAGGAGGCAAACGATTCTAGTCTAAATACAATGTTTTGAGGAATAGAATTGATTGTTTTGCCAATGATAATTTGAACTAGCCTGCAAAACAATGTAGCTCAGGCCCATTGACATCTGGACGAAGTGCTAGACCAGTGTTACTTGGGAGCGGGAGCAAAAGCGGGGAGCGGGAGCAAAAACGGGAGCGGGAAAGACATTTTCAGAAGTTCCCGCTTTGGAAGCGAATCCCAGAGTGATTTTATATATATATATATTTTTTATTTTTTTTATTTTTATACATA
>APFE030223064.1:87046-153445 GCA_000404065.3 Pinus taeda
TACATATATGTCAACAAAAACATGTAGAATGATGAATTAGATATAAAAAACATAGATTGATCATTGAACCATATCACATCAATCATCTAGATTCTAGATTCTAGAAATTATAATCTTCATCAACCATGTCCACAAGTTAGTAAAATACATATTACAACTGCAACATAATGAGTCTCGTGAATCATGATTCATCAAATTCAATCTTAAAGTTTCAACTTCAAGCTTTTAAAATTGAAAAGTCAATATATAATATTTATCATCATTGATCACCAAAGTTGTACTTGTAAGCTAAGTTTAACGGTTAACCATTACAAGAAGTAATATCTTAGATATTTCTAAGTCCTAACTTCTAACTGTTAACATGAAATGAAATGTTATAAAATGAATTATGAATAATGAAATGAAATGAAACAACTTTAGTCTTTCACGAAGCATCATATTAATAATTCACAATCATTACCAATGAGTTATAATTGCCAACTTCAAACTTTCATTGTCACAATCATATACTGTTTACAAAAAATATCATTATGATATGAAAGAGTCAAAAGTCAAGGACTCAAGACTCACAGTTATGAAAACTAATAGAAACTAGAAAAGACAAGGAAACTGTAAATCTACATGTGGCCCTTGCCACAAGTCTCTTGTATGAGCAGGTTGTGGTGGTCTTCTAGGAGTCTCCCGCACAGACCGACGACCAGACCTAGAAGGCACATGCCCACCACGTGAGGGTGTAGATGGAGTTGGCAACAGCAAAGGAGCAAGACTCAAAACTCGAGCACTGCTACTGGATGGTGGAGATGGCATGGCTACTGCAGTTGCTTCATCTTCATCCCTTACAAGTTCCTCTTCCAGTTCTTCAAGATGTACAATGCCATCCTCTAAATTGTCATCCTCTGGGTGATTGTCCCAAATTTAATATGTGGGATCCTCATAAGCCCGATCACAGTAATGACTCAACAACATCAAGTTGTAGTGCACATAAACCAAGCTTTCTGCTCGGTTTTCATTGAGTCTGTTTCTTTTCACATTATGTATGTAGCTTTATGTGCTCCAACACCTCTCTGCATAAGAAGTATTTACAACCTGTGATAGAACATTTTTTGCCAATTTTGGCAAAAGTCCCTAGCCGCCATATGTTTCCCACCATGTGAGAGAATCAAATCTGTCTCTGTCTTCCATTGCATGGAAGCTACCAAACAAACCAGTGCCACTGAAGTATGTGTCTATTTCAAGGCGCATAGCTGCACATTCCTCCCTGTCAGGTATCAAATTTTCTAGTGCATCCAAATATCCTCTAGTTACCTATGCATCTAAATGGGGTTTGGTCCTAATCCCACCCCCTGGTGCAGGTTGGCCCAACCAAGATGTAGAGTAGTATGTTGGCGTAAGGATATATGCCAAGCAATGCAGTGGAAGATTAAGTTTATTCCACCGTACACACACACAATCGTGAATCAGTTTGTACCAGTCGGGATCTTTGTTATGAACAATATCTTTTATTTGCCCCAACATGGTATCCATCTGCTCATACACCTAGCCAATCAATGGTTTATCTGTATCTGCAAAAAGAATCATGTGATAAATGGGCTTGGTGAAATCCAAGACTATCCTCACACTTGACCAAAACATACCATCAAGAGCGGCCTCCTCCACCAGTTCAAAACCTCGCCTATCAGCTGCATTTGTAGCCCTTTCCTTTAATACCTGCCAGTGTGGACTTGATACCATGCTAGCCAATGACTCTCTTACCTTCAAAAGGCGCCTGAAGGTGAAGTAATAGCTACCAAATCTAGTCCACGCAATCTTCAACAACTCCAATCTTGAGTGACTTGCGAAAAAGGCCATGGGTATTGCTATGATTTGTAATAAATTTTATCATTTGTTTGTCTTTCTTGTACAAATCACCAATCCATTTGTATTGTTCATTTTTGTTCTTGACAACATCATGCATCAGAAGGTTCAATGTGTGAACCAAACATCTAGACCAAAATATGTTGGGGTATTTATCCTCAATAATTGCTCCCACTGCCCTACAATTAGCAGCATTATCAGTGATGACTTGGATGACATTGTATGGCCCAATATGGTCAATTGTTTCAAATAATGCTTTTGCAATGTTGATGCCGGTCCTGAACTTGTCTGAGTAACCATGTGCAGTTAGAAAGATGGCACCACTAACAGACACAGCAAGAACACCTATCAATGGCTTGCCTTTTACATTTGTCCATCCATCAGATACAATAGACACCCCATGGTCAGTCCAAGAACTTGTCATTCTATTCAAAGAATGTGATATTTTTGCTTTTTCATTATCAAGGCCAACGGTTCTTGCCTTGTCATACCCAGGGCTCTTGTATCCTTTAGGGGCATCATTTATGGCAGAAACCATTTCGTGCCAATAAGGTGAGCGAAGAACATTGAATGGTATCTCACATGCATAGAGAAACCTGTAAACTTTTGAATCCACATCATTCCTACACCCCTCATCAAGGAAATCTGATATGGTTCTACGCCTTAAAGCTGGTGACCCTATGCCTCCATATCCACTGCCTTGGGAGGATGCTGAAAGAGTTCTTTGTGCTTGTGATTGTAAGCTTAGTTCAAAGAAACCCCTTGACTTTTTAAATTTGTATTGGGCTTCCTCCTCTTCCCTTATGTATTTGGTTCTATCTGCTGCTGACACAGTTGCACAAGTTTTGATTCCTATTTGTTTATCTCCATCCCGTGGCCTTTTCCCACGGAAGTGTTTTTTGGCACGGGTGTATGAACCTGTGTAATTATTGTTGCAATGGGGACAATGAAATTTAGTGGTCCCGCCCCCTTTCTCTGCTTCAGGCCTGTTAACATATTTCCACAATGGGGCTTAGTCTTGTTTAGTTTTTTGAGAGTCATGTTCACCCTCCTCCAGCTCCTCCTCACCGGGGTTTTCATCAAATCCACTTTCTCCAACTTCTTCATCCCCCTCTTCATTTTGACCCCTCCTTTTTCTACTCTTCAGCACCATAATAACCAAAAAAGGGACCAAGAAGAAGAAAATGCCAAGAAATATAACTAGGTCCATGATGTTTGAAATTTGTAGACTTTTGAATCTGCAAAATTTAATGGGAATGGGAATGGGAATGAGAAAATTAAAAATGTATTTAGTTTTACTATTTACTATTTATTAATTTTATTTATTTAAATTTTAGATTCATCATTCATCATTCTAGAATCTAGAAATAAGTTATACATTTACTAAACTACTAAATTACTAAGTTACTAACCTCCTTGCAGGCTTGCTCCTTGCTCCTCGGCGCTCGCTCCTCACTCCTTTGCACAATCTCATTGGCTCTCCTCAACTCATTCAAGTCACAATGAAATAAAAAATGCCTCCCAAGCCCTTATAAAACCAAAAAAAAAAACTAAATTTTTTTTGGCACCCGGATATTTTTTTTCGCGCTTCTCTCCCAGTGGCAGCGCGCGTCGCTCCTGGAGCAAAAATTAAAGCCCAAGTCACTCCATGTTTTGGCAGAGAGTGCAGATTTTTTTATCGGGAGCGCGGATCGAAGGGGGGGGTGGTCACTCCCTTGCAACTCTGTGCTAGACATACATGATGGTGACCTTACACCTTAAACACTGCAAACCTCATTCAAAATATATTTTCCTTAACTTTAGGAAAGGTGGGTGTTCAAACATTCGCGACTTTCGCTGTAAAAAGCTTTTTGATACCTTTAATTTAATAAATGTAGAAAAGTGCAAAGTTTGAACCAAAACAGTGGAAAAGTTACATCAATAGAATGCTATAATAGAGAATCAAGCATCCTATGACATTGAAAGATTTTATTGCCACAAGACTATGGGCGAGTTATGTTCAAAAAATTTTGAAGTATTAAATAAAGTCAGATATGTTGATTGTATATATGGAGAGAATTGATTGTTTGAGTACCAAAGGAATGTGTTTGTGGGACCTCAAAGAATGGCAACAAGATTCATAAATGGTTGGAGAATTCCCATCCTAAAGGAAATGAGATATATGAAACTAGTGAATTTGGAGAATAAATTGCTGGCATTAAAAGTAGAAATGAAATTGCAGAAAGACAACTCAAGGAGTGAGCAAAGCAAACAAGGAGGTCAAGGGATGTAGAATTCATCTTCCAAAATTGCTAAACAAGAAGATCAATATGGTCATCGGAACAATTTCAAATAAAGAAGAGATTGTTTCAAAATTAAAATTGTGGATGTGGTCCAAGTACACAAATGGTCAAGAACAATAGTAAATTGAAACTTTGACCATTTATTGAATCCAACAAATCTCCAATAATTCACTGAATCCATATCAATAACTACCCTGGTGACTAGAATAAATCTGACCCCTTTTTTCAGTTTCATCCATACATTTTGTTGTTCTTGTTGAAAGGGAGGGTTTTCTGCCATGAGCATGTTCAGATCATGTTTCAAACTTTCAAGGCTAAACCAAATGTTTGGATTTTCAATGACCTGAGTTCAAAAAAAATGCTACAAAGAAGACAATCCAAATTTGCAAAGCGCATCTTCATTGCAGCTGAGTTTTTCTGCATGGGAGACACGTAATCTTGGACGTAGTTGAAAGATCTTTAACTATTATTTTTCATTGTATCTTTTAATATTTTCTAACATGCCATATATGGTGAAGACGAATTTGATATTTTTCAAATTCTATAAACCTACCAATACAGTAAACAAATGTCATATTCGCTAAAGCTTGTAAAATGGTGAAGGAAAGAGAATTTGTTTGGGTATATGACAAGGAGCTTACGGGGAAAGGAAATGGCATATGACAAGGAACTTTAGCATACAACATCCAAGAAGCTTGTTAGCGTTTGTAGCTCAGACAGGTATTTCCATGATGTTATCTACTTGTGGAAATCTTCATTAAAAGTATCCTATGCTTTTTCAGAAGTTCACTTTATTGATTAATCAATAAAGTGAACATTCTTTTATTAAATTGATTTTTAAATTAATAAAGTAACTAAAGTGGCTCACTTAATAATTTATTTTAAAGAGGGCCATTGATCTCATGGTTAGATCTCAACCATTGAAGATCAAGTTTTTGGCTCATGTCAAAGTTATAAAAGAAGGAGAAGGCAAAGGACAAAGACACACACAAACATTCATTTCACAAGTCACATCAGTGAAGGAGAAAATCAGATATCTGATTTTAAGCCACTAGCAAGGATTTCAGCGGAATTTCAGCAAGGAGAAGGCAGTCAGTGTTCAGTAAGGATAAGCAGCCAGTTTGCAGCAAAGAAAAGAGCAGCCTTACAGCTTAGCAGAGCAGGCCATACCACCATATGGATTTAAGGGCAGGCTGCCTCGATTTCTGTACAGACAGTAAATTTCAGGTTTGTTGATCATTTGATTAATTCTCAGGGCCATTTTTCCCTGTAAGGGACCTCATGTAAATTCTGAAGATAATTTTGAATGATGAACTGATCTAAAAGGGCAGAAATACGAGTACATTGTGTTTGATTGCTTTTCTCGTTTTCCACTGCATGGAAAAATTAATATTACCAGCAAGTAACTAGATCTCATCTGTTTGCTTAAACGGCTGGTTTTAGGATAATATTTTAACATGGTATCAAAACTGCAGCTCTGAGAGAAAGGCAGATCTATAATTTTCAAGTTGATTCATCAAGCTTGAAAGATAAAGCTCTGAACAGCTCTGAGAGAAAAGCAGATCTATAATTTTCAGGTTAATTCAGCAAGCTTGAAAGATAAAGCACAAAACAGCCATGTCAGTAACCAGTGTGAAAGTCGAGGATCAACGTTTCCTAGCAGTGATAGTAGGTCCAAGGGAGTTTTGGATTTGATATATTCAGACTTGTAGGGTCCTATGTTAGTGGCATCTAAGAGAAGTTATAGTTGCTATGGGACCTTCATTGATGACTTCTCAAGGAGGACGTGGATCTACTTCATGAACACCAAGGATGAGATCTTTAGTCGGTTTCAGGAGTTTAAAATTCTTCACGGTTCTCGTGAAAAACCACACTGGGAGGAAGATCAGAGTTTTGAGATCTAATATTGTGGGTGAGTATACCTCCAACGACTTCAAAAATTTCTTCAAGGAGGCAAGAATCAAGAGGGAGCTTCCTGTACCTTACAAGCCACCACAAAATGGAGTTGCAAAGAGGAAGAATATGGCCATTGTTGGAGTTGCCAAGGCAATGAAACATGATCAAGATCTTCCCATGTTCCTTTAGGCAGAGTCATGCAACACTGCGGTGTATGTACAAAAAAGAGTCCCCATAAGGTCTTGGAGGACAAGACTCTTAAGGAGTTACTCACAAGGTTGGCCAATTCTGCATCTTCAATTGTCCAGTATATGTCCATGTACCTTCAGAAAATAGGGCAATGCATTGAAATTTGAACCCTCAGCACAAAAGGGCATTTTTATGGGGTACAGTGAGACTTCAAAGGCTTACAAGATATACATTACACCACAGAGAAAGACTCTGGTGAGTCAGCATGTCAAGTTTGAGGAGAGTTAAACCTTTAGGAAGTCACATGAACCCCTTCTAACAGCAACAAAGGATAAGAAGCAAGATGCTCAAAAGACTGAGGAGAGACCAGCTCCACCAAAAGCAGGGACTTAGTCTTCAGATCAACAAGAGAAGTTTGCTCCTTCCAGTTCTATTAGGAGGAGGTCGAGATGGTTAGAGCAGACACTTAGAGATTTTCAAGAGCATATGGAGGCTCCTAGGAGTATTTTCAGGGAGAGCAGACCACCAAGTAAGTTTCCCAATCACATGGCGCTCATGAGTAGTGTCATAGATTTCGAGCCTACCAATTTAGAAGAGGCAGCAAACTAGCAGGTTTGGAAGGATGTCATGGTGGAGTATGCCTCCATCATGAAGAATGATGTCTACCATATTATGCCAAGGCCAAAGTGGAAATCAGTGGTCAGCTCCAAGTGGATCTTTAAGAACAAGCATGCTAAAAACGGCAGTATTGAAAAATATAAGGTGAGGTTCATGGCAAGAGGGTTCCCCCTGGAGAAGGGAGTGGACTATGAGGGGGTGCTTGCTCTAGCCACCAAGCATACTTCTATTAGGGCTATGATATCAGTTGCTTCAAAGATGGGTTGGAGGATACATCAAATGGATGTAAAGACAGCCTTCCTCAATGGAGTTATTGAGGAGGAGGTGTACATTGAGCAGCCTCAGAGCTTTGAGAGGGACGGAAGAGATTCTCATGTGTGCAGATTGAAGAAGGAATTATGCAAACTCAAGTTGGCACCGAGTGCATGGTAATCAAGGATGGGTATCTTGTGAGCATGTACGTCACCAAGAGTGAGTCAAATCCCAACCTTCTACTACATACATGTTGGTGATGATCCACTCATCTTGGTACTTTATGTGGATGATCTATTTTTCAAGGGGTTAGAAAAGCTCATCGAGATGTGCAAACAAGATTTGGCTTCGAAGTATGGGATGAGGGACATCTACATGATGCACTACATTTTAGGATTGGAGGTGCGGCAAAAATCAGGCAAGATTTTCCTTGAACAAGAAAATTTTGCAGTTGATAACCTAAGGAGGTTCAAGATGATGGATTGCAATCTGTCTACACCCATGATCACCAATCTGAATAGGATGAATGCTTCAAAATCAATTTTAGTGGACCCCACTTTGTATAGGCAATTGATTGGTTCATTGATGTATATGGTCAACACTAGGCCAGATATATGCTTTGTTGTGAATTCCTTGAGCCAATTTCTGGTCAAGGAGGGCGCATTGGGTTGCAACAAAGCATGTGCTCAAGCTTGTGTGGTACAATGGAGTATGGGTTGAGATATGTCAATAGTGGTGGAGTGTAGTTGCAAGGCTATACATACTTAGTTTGGGCTAGAAGTGTAGTGGATGGAACTGGGAGTGCAATGGACAGGAAAAGCACCTCAGGGTGTTGCTTTAGCTTTGGACCAACAATGATTTCACGGTTCAATAATAAGCAAGCTTCCATGGCACACAATTCAACAGGGGCAGAGTATATGTCAACACATTTGGCGAGTTGTGCAGCTATTTAGATTCACAAGATGCTCACATGTTTATTAGGTCTTGCATTGGATCCTACTATGATACACTGTGATAATCAAAGTTGCATCACACTCTCGAGGAATCGCAACTGTCCCATGATAGGTCCAAGCACATAGAGATCAAATATCATTTCATCAAAGACAAGGTCTACAGAAATAAGCTGAAAGTGGTGCAAAATACCTTCCTTGCTAGGAAGGAGTGTCAATGATTGTAGCTACTAGCAACAAACAAGAACTTCTACACAAGTTAATCGTCAAGCATGCAGGAGTAGTTAAAGACCTTCCTGAGAGCTTGTTAATGTTGAGTGACTGTCTATTATGACAATTTTCCTAAGTTTGACATAAGAAGAGCACATTGATTGATGTTGGCTATTACGATAAGGTTTTCTAAGGAAAACTAGATTATTTACTTTAGCGATCTAGATCTATTGTCAACCATTATCCAGTGGGTTAGAATTTAATTCTAGCCATCTATCACTTTGGCAATTAGGGTTAGCGATCTAGCTCAATTGAGAATTATAAAAACAGCCTAAGAGAAGGAAAAAGACACATTATAATTGCAAGTGATTTCTAGCTTTGAGAAAGAGATTTTACCAAGAAAAATGAGAGACTCCAAGGCAGAAGAAAAGGTTAAGTTTGTAGCTAGAAAGTTTCGAAGAAGGAAACTGCAACAAGGTTGCGACCATGCAAGTTGTTGAGCAATCGGTGCAAAGGTCTCCTCATAGTGAACAAGTTGATCACTGCTCTAATGGAAGTATAACAAGCAATCGATGCAAAGGTCTCCTCATAGTCAACTCCCTCTACCTGTGAGACCGTCGTGCCACAAACCGAGCTTTGAACTTCTCAGGGCTGCAATCTACAGCATGTTTGACCTTGTAGAGCTACCTAGAAGTCAAAATTGACTTCCCATCATGACATGGCACTACCTCCCAAACATCATTCTTCATGATAGCAGCATACTCCTCTACCATGACATCCCTCCATATCTGTTGTCTAATGGCCTCCTCAAAACTAGTTGGCTCTTTCTCCACAACATCTGCAAGAAATCCACCCAACCTCTCTGGCGAGTTACTCTCCCTCGTTGACCACTTGGGTCTCCCCACTACCTCCTAAACCTCCTTTAGGGTCTCTCGATCTTGGCTTCCTCTCCCCTGTAGTAGTCTCCTGTGGTGATATGGGAAAATCCTCAACGGGCGCCTCTCCTCCTGGCAAAGAAGGCTCTGAAATAACCAAGGGAGACCCTGAGCTATGAGATACTATGCCTGATGAACCTGCACCTGGTGATCTTGTACTCTGTGAACTTGTCACCCCTAAAGAAGGTGAACCTCCTGATTCTGATGTACCACCTGATGCCCCTGAAACCTGTGGTGTGGCCCCCTGCTAAGGAGCATGTTGCTCTACCTAATCAACCTCCCGAGACCTCCTCAAATGTCACATCCCTCCTCAAGACAATCTTCCTCTGCGCAAGAAGATATATGCAGTAGGCTCTGCTAGTCTAGTTGTAACCCACCAAAATAACCCTCTCTGTAGTGGGTTCCAACTTCGTCCTCTTCTCCTTAGCGACGTGTGAATATGTAAGGTTCCAACTTCGTCCAAATAGCATGAAGTGCCCATCTTCCGGTTTCTTGTCAGTATACACCTCCTCAGGAGTCTTGCTCCCCAAGACTTTGTGCGGGCTCCTATTCTACCACATAAACAATAGTGTTACATGCCTTGGCCCAAAAGAATAAAGGTAAACTTTGGTCATGCAACATGGCTCTAGCTGCACCCATAATGGTCATGTCCTTCCTCTCTACCACCCCATTCCGCTGAGGGTTGTAAGGCACAATGAGCTCCCTCTTGATGTCAACACACCCACAAAAGTCTCTCATCTCTGCTGAAGTGTACTCACCCCCATTGTCTCATCTCAAGACCCTGATTTGCCTCCCTGTTTGGTTCTCCAAAAGAGCCTTAAACTCTTGGAATCTTTGTAAGACTTCATCCTTGGTCTTCAAGAAGTAAATTCAGGTCCCCTTGGAGTGGTCATCAATGAATGTCACATAATACTCATATCCACTCAATGAAACATGTGACATAATACCACATACGTAAGAATAAATCAAGTCAAGGACACTTGTAACTCTGTTGTCACTGCTCTAGAAAGGTGTGTAGGTGTACTTTCCCAAAGCACACCCCCTGCACACATCATGATGCTCTGTGTTGAAATAAGGCAACCTTGTAACTATCTCCCTCAACATCCTGAAAGCTCTAAGGTGCAAAGCGGTTCATCCTCCTTTGCAACAGCTCAGATAACTCACTGCTATTGGTCTGCTCTACCATAGCTCTAAGACATTGAAACATGAGTTTGTATAGTCTCCCACTGCGAGCTCCAATCACACGAGCAGACTCGATACTAAATCCCCTGGGAGATATCAACACTTGTCCCTTCCGAAACAGTACCTCATACCCCTTGTCCTCCAAGCTAGACACTGACATCAAACTCTTCTTCAACCCTAGAACATAAAGAACATCTGTCACCTTCAGAGGAGGTGATGACTCCTTCTGAAATGAAACTGTCCCCATACCTGCCGCCTTGACTTTGGAGTTGTCGCCAAGACCCTCCAAGTCAATGTCATCCTCCAAAAGGCTCGTGAATTGCTCTCTAACTCCAATGATATGGCAGGATGCTCCACTGTCTATGAAACATGCACAAGGAGATGTCACATGAGTAGCTAAACTCACCACCAAAGCACACTCTAAATCAAACATAGCCGCAAAATCATCCCCATCTGCTGAAGCTACAGCTCCTTGTTTCTTCTTACACTTCTTGTTGGGACACTGAACAGCATAGTGACCCCTCTTCCCACAAGCAAAGCATTTCACTTTGCTCATGTCCTTCTCCTTAGCCTTTTGGCTCCCCTTCACTTGCTTTGCTCCACTAGAAGACCCCTTCTTGATCTTCTTACCCTTCTTGCCCTTTGCTGCAAGAGCAACATTCTCCTCTTCACCTCCCCCACCACTCTTGCTGCCACGTCTCATACCCCCTTGATCTCCTCCAGGATGAAATCATCCCACATCCTCCTCCAACCAAGAAAGTGCTCTCTAGCCACCAATTCATGGATAAAACCATCCCACTTCTTGGTAAACCCATCTAAGGTAATCCTAACCAATTGCTCCTATAAAACAACCTCGCCAACAGTAGCTAACTCATCCTTCACCTGTGATACTCTAGTGAGGAAAGATGTCACATTGTCGGTCTTGGTCATCTTGGTGTTGCGTAGTTTTTGTCTCAACACCATCTTCTTGTTCTCATTGGAACTTTGGTGCAAAGAGACAAAAGACTCACACATTTAATATGCATATCTCATCCCTGAAACATGAGGGAATAAATGGTCCTTGATGGCATCTAGAAGGATCCTCTTTGCCTTCACATTCTTCTTGTTGAACTCTACCAACTCTTGGCCCATGGGTACTTCCATGGGCCAAAGTTTCCAACCCCCATCAATCTATCCTCTACTCTCAACCCAATAGCCATGACCCCACAACCAACAAAATGAATCAAATCTAGAAGCTAGAACCTTCCTTCCTCTGAAATGTTGAAGTCTTTGGGTTTCTGGCAAAGATTCAAAGATATGGTTCATTGTTTGAGGACTTTAGTAACTAATTGCCCTCTTTATCAACTGACTGAAATTAAAAAATTTAGCCTCAACTTGGCTCAACTCAACTCTGATACCATGTAGAAAAATTATGATATGCACCCTTAAGCCAGTTTACAAGTTTGCATGTGTGTTTAGGCCCAACCCACATGTTTTGTCATGTTGAATAAATTTCAGTGTGCATTAATTGTAAACATTCAAGGAATACTTCTACTATTCTTAAGCTGAAAATTAACACAATTTTTGCACGCATGTGAGACACATATTTTTGGTCAAGATGACCCCGGAAAAACCCCACAACCTCTTGGGCGAAATCGATCTTCAAAGGAGGATTTTATTGCATGAGAAAATTTGTATAACAAAAAATAATCGCAAGTACTTTTCTCCCTTAGCAGCTAAAGCATTAAATGCAAATCTGGAAATTTGTGCCCACTCAATTTTTTTTCAGATTTTCACAAAATCTCTTGCCCAAAATTTTTTGCACTTTCTCACAGCTCAACTTGAAATTTGTGGCTAGAATTCTACCTCGAAATTTGCACCAAAAGTTGCTTCTATTTCTGCGGTGAAGGTGACTGTTATACCTCAACTTTCGTGCTAGGAATTTGTGTTGCTTAGTCTAAATACATAAAATAATCACAATACTTATTTCCCTTAGCAACAGAAGCATTAACCAGAATTTTTTGCACTTTCTCACAACTCAACTCGAAATTTGTGACTAGAATTCTACCTCTACATTTGTACCAAAAGTTGCCTCAATTTCTGCATTGAAGGTGACTGCTATACCTCAGTTTTTGTGCCAAGAGATTCCTCGAAATTTGTGTTGTCTGTAGCAGCAAACTCAAACTTCTGCCTCAAATTTCAGGGCAGGTCAGTGTTGGAACAACCCTCGAAATTCATGCCCAGGTGCCTCGAAAATCATGTTGTTGCCCTTGATTTTTGGGTTGTTTTTGCCTCAAAAATTGTGCTATTGTTTTCCCGCCTTGAAAATCATGCCCTAGCTCAGCTCTCCTCCTTGTAATTCATGCCCTCCTTTCTCTGTTGCAAATTCTCCTTGAAGTTTTCTTCTCCTCTTCTCCTCATGCCATCTCAAGTGTGAAGTGAAGAATGGGCCTCCCTTTCCCTCTTTTGTCTCCTTGGAAAAAATTGAATCCCTAAACCTAAGATCCAAGGGATGAAATTTAATCTCCAAATCTCAAGATATGCGGTTGAGTTAACTCTCTCAATTGATCCCCCTCACACATTGGCCCTGTTACTTAAAAGCCTCCTAGTATCTTTTTCAAGTTGTGTATCTTTTTCTTTTTTTCTCAGAAAGTGATTTTTCAACTCAGTTTAATATTTAAAAAATACACTTTGTACTTTACGCAAAGTCACTTTAAAAAGTACAAGTGAATTTAATATTAGAAAAAAATACATGGTACAACACTTTTAAGTACCTTTTTCCACCCAAGACATTAATGATTAATATAACTCATAAATGTCACCAAGACAAAAGTAATTAATGTGTTTGCTACGCTAAAAGGAATAAATGCCTAGTAACGTCTCTGCTTGGTAGTATTTCCAACAATGATTTGCGCAAGGATAGTACTAAGCTAAGCTAAATTCAAGCTGCATTTATGGATAGTACTGCTAACAAACCGCACATGTGACGGCTATGAGAGAGTCAGGTTGTGTGGATGCAGTTTGGATTTCTCAGGCAGCCAAATTTCTAGGTTTTGTTGCTGTAAAAAATTGACTGTGTGGGCCATTTCCCCTATAAGGGAGCCCTTATTTATTCCGAGAAATAAGGGTGAAGGACAAATTGGAGTGTTTATAATTTCTGCTACGTGATTGATTTTTCTTCTAGTGCTCATGTTAATTTTATTGTTAAAATGCCAGTGTGTTTATATTCAACAATTTCAAAAGAAGAAAAATACCAAATTAACTAAATTTCTGGGTTATTAAAAAAAATTGCTTGGTGAGGGGCGAGCATTGAGGAGGACAGCAACTCGGAGATTGGAACCCTAGCCTCTGCTACTGTCATTTTGTGTTGTCAGTTCCTCTTTCTTTCTGGTTTGTTGTGCTGCCAACGAACGGTGTTGTTGCGTTTTCATGGGAGGTTTTGGCATTGGGGGCGAGGGCTCAAAGATTGGATCCCTAGCCTTCGCAACCCTCCTTTTCATGTTGTTGGTTCCTCTTCTTCCAGGTGTGTAGTGCTGCCTCTGACCAATGTTTCCGGTGCGACTCTTGCACGTTACCGCTTCATGTTGGCATGTGTTGATTCATCAACTGTTGTGTCTGTCCGGTTCCGCCAGTTGTGTTTGTTGTTTCTGTTATTCGGCTTCCTCTTCCATGGCTTGCTCTGTATATTGGGCTTTTTGCTAGTGCTTGGCTAGGGTCATGGGCCCTTTTCTGTACATTTGGGTTCGGCCCTTCTGGGTTCAGTCGATTAAATATTTGGTTCCCTTTTGGGATTTTGTTTGTGGGCCTTTGCGCCAGGCCCATGCCTTATTATGTTTGTATTGAGGATTTCAGCAATGTTGTATGGCTTTTTTGTGTGTACCTCTGAGGTTTCTCTGTTAAGGAACTGTATAATGGTGCTTTGAGCTGGGTTTTTGTTGGCCATGCAGCTATCTTTTGAATGCACTTCAACATATACAAAATGTAACTTTGTTCTCAGCAATAAAATTACAGTTTTTTTCTTGGGAGAAAAAATTGCTTGGGATATAAATCAGATTTGGTATTCAGAAATTAACATGAGAGTCAAAGGAACCATGTCCATGGGACATTGGTTCAAGTAATGTGATACAAAACATTAGTCATTGGTAGGACTTCAGATGGATGATCCAAAGGAAACACTTACATGATCTATTTATTGTTTTCTGTTATATGCAGTTATTTCAGCTCTGATGGGATTAAATTAGATTTGGTATTCTGAAATTAACATGAGAGCCAAAGGAACCATGTCCATGGGACATTGGTTCACGTAATGCAATACAAAACATATGTCACTTGTAAAGGAAACACATACATGATCTATTTATTGTTTTTTGTTATATGCGGTTATTTCAGCTCTGATATGTGTGTTTTGTTTCTCTATGAGACTGGTGTATTTTTCCTTATGTAATGCCATGTGAGCTGGATTTTTTGTCGTGCTGACACAGGATACTTGTTTGGTTTTTTTATTTTGTAATTGTAAATCTCTCAATCTGTCAGAGAGATTCAGTGGGTATAGTGACAGTTCTTGTTTTTACAGCATGCCAAGAGCACATGCAGTTGTAATTTTATTTATTTTAATAAAATTACAGCTTTTCTTCGGAATATTCAAAAAAAAACCATAGGTCGTTGGAAGCAAAACAATCACAGAGACACCAATTTACATATGCCTATGTTAAGCTAAAGCATTGTTTCTACTAACCCTGAGTACATGAAGGTATTTTAGCTGCATTAGCCAAGTTAGAGATCTGTTGCTAAAATTGGCAACTAAGGCCAACTTCCACCTTAGGAAAGCTCATATGATGGAGATGATTATTGCATTGGATTCCTCTTTCTGAAAGGTAAAATTTTGATATAAAAATCATCTCATTCTGACAAGCAGAAATGGAATTTTGAATATATTCTCTCATGGACAAATTGTTAAGGTCGACCTCAGTCAAATGTAGACTCATGAAGCCCAATGGATGTGTCTCTTCACCCTCAATGAATTGTATAAATAGGAGTGACCCTTCTCTCATTTGAACATCAGTCATCTCATCACATCATCTTCTCTCTCCTCTCTTGATTGGTTTGAACTTTGTACAACTTGGAGGCTCTCTTCTTTGCACGTGTGGAAGGAAAGCAGATTTCTGGACTGGTTTTGGAGGCCGAAAATTTCAAAGATTGGGGAGCGTTGACTTGGGCAGTTTGACCATGCGTTGACTTCTATTTTGGGGGCAAAATTTCAAACTTTGCAAGCCGCATTCTTTGGCATGAAATTCGAGGTGATTGGGGACTGTTTGACCATGTTGACTACAGCATTGACTTTTGATTTCACGGCAAAATTACAGAAGACTTTGACTGAGTTGGCTGAGCTTGTTTTAGGTTGAATTTGACCCTCTTTGGAGGTCACATTCTTCTACAGTTGACCGAGCTAATTGGAGGATGTTTTGGGGCATCTTTGACCACCATTGACTTTCTGGTTAGGGCTGCATTGACTGCTGATTTGCAGATCTATTTTGGGCATGTATTTCTGATATTTGTACACTCTCTCTCTCTGCTGAACTATTGAAGAATAATAAAAAGATTTAATCAAAGGGTTTCCCCACATTGGGGTTTGTCCCTGGTATCCACCACATCTTGTGTCCTCTTGTCTTGGCTTGTCTTTTGCATATGATTTTATGTTCTATCTGCATTTATTTTCAATGTCTATAAGTGCTACTAAAGATGATTATAAATTTCCATTGAGCTGACAAGGAACTTTGAAGTAACTTGTGCTAAAGAAGAGAGCATACCACTGTTTTTTAAAATTAACACAATATCAGAGCTTGAGTGAAGAAAAAGTCCAAGCAAAAGTGAATCAAAGCAATCACTAAGGGAAGTTGTTGGACAAGGACTTGGATCTAGTCCCGATGATAACAACATCTTTCTTCAAATCCGAGAACAAGCTTAAGGACAAATCCGACTATCATGCATGGAAGATGACTTTGGTCTTGACTTTGGAAGAGAATAATGCCATGGAATATCTCAAAGGAAGAATAGCATAGCCTCTTTCAAATGCATCCGTTGCTGCACAAACCAAGTACAAGAAAGGGGAGGTAAAAGCTAAGAAGATTATTATTGATTCCACTCATAAGCCTTTGGTTACCTATATTTCTGATATGGAAACATCTAAGGAAAAGTATGAAAAGTTGGTTGGGATGTTCAAAGTAAAGAATGCAAATCAAATTCTCTTTCTCAAGAACACGTTGAAATATATCAAGTTGGATAGAAGAGAATCCATCCAATCCTACTTCATGAGGATTACCAAGATCAAGAATGATCTCCTATATATTGGTGAAGTCACTGGTGACCGAGAGATCTCTCTTATTGCACTTGGGGGGGGTTACAAGAGATTGGGATGTGTTCAACACTACCATTTTCAATAATGATAGGATTTCGAGAATTGATGAACTATTGGCCAAATGCACTCAAGAAGAAATAAGGATTATGGAAAGAGACAAGCCCTCAAATGGAAACAATCCTACCACCTTCTCTGCTCATTCTAAGAGAAGGAAAAATGTTGATCCAAGGAATCAAGGTCAAGGGTTCAAGCCGGGATTCAAAGAAGGAAGAAAAGGAAGTTGCTTCAATTGTAACAGGTTTGGCCACTTCGCTAGAGAGTGTCCTCACAAGAAGGATACTCCAAGAGATGATGACAATAATAATAACTTCAAGGGCAATGTGTTAAAATTGACAACAAGGGCCAAACTCCATGTGGGGGTCATATTATTTATGGCCGCTGATATTTTTCTTGGATCCCTCTTATCGAGAGGTGTAGGATTGATCTAAAGATCATCCCATTCCGATAAGTATTCATGGAGTGATGAATTCATTTGTGTTGTAAGACAATTCATCAAGGTCGGCCAGCGACCAAATAAATCCCACATGTGCTCAACGTTTTAGCATAAAAGGATATGACTTGAGAGTCATTTCTCACACACACTTCTATCTTGATTTCTCTCCACTTGTCCTGGGTTTTAGTGGAAAATAAATATAGGAGTGGAAGCCCTAGACGTTGGAGTAAGAAGACTAAGGGAGCTGCCATAGAGGAGATGCCCTAGCCCTAGACATTGTCAAAGAAGTCAAAAATGATGTCAAGGAAGCATGCCCTAGCCGCAGTCTTGGAGGAATCTTATCACAGCAAAGAGAGGCCCTAACGTTGTCCAAAAGGCAGCCCTAAGCGTTGTCTAAAGGCAGCCCTAACGCAGTCTAAAGGGAGCCCTAACGCTAACCTACGGTTCACTAGATGCAAGCCTAATACAGCTAAAAAGGTGGATTGTAGGTGACCCTCAAAATAGGGATAGCATAAGAGTTTGAGGACTCAAACATGCCCAGGACAGCAATGCTAAAAATGGGACAACTGAGCTACATGGTGCTCCGAAGACACATGGGACAACAGCAGGTATGGCAAGGCTAAGGGGACAACAGCAAGGTATAGCGTGGTTGTTAGGGACAACAGCTACACCTTTTATCTAAGCAGCAGTAGCAAGGGACAACTATATAGTAAATGGTACAGCAAAAGAATGCTAAGGCAAGCATGGCAAGCATGGTGCTACAAGCACATGAGACACGATGTATGTCAACATGGTTCAGCATACCACTTGGGACAGCTATGTGGCAACATGATCAACTTCAGAACAATGATGGGACAACAGCATGTTGGGACAAAACTATGATGGGACAACAATGACATTGTGCAGCAGTGGCACAATGGGATAGCAGCAACAGCAAGGTGCATGTTGCAGCTAGGTGCAGCAATAGTACTTAGGACAGCAATGATACTTGGTGCAGCAAGTACATGGTACAGTCATGATTGGTGAAGCATGAGATGCAACATAGTGATGATGGGTGCAACATTATGACGAGATTCAACAAAATGATAGGTGGAGCCACCTTGGAGAATCAGTTGAAGCAACATGTCTTCAACTGATCTCACGTATCATCTTCTTAGAGATGATATATGCTCTTATCTAGATAAGTCAAAGTGTTAACTTCTATTGTAAATGTACTCTCTCTCTCTCTCTCTCTCTGTGCTGAACTATTGAAGAACATATAAGAAGAATTGATCAAGGGTTTCCCACATTGGAGTTTGTCCCTGGCTAGCGCCACATCTTGTGTCCTCTTGTCTTGGTCTGTCTTCTGCAATTTATGTTTATGTTCTATCTACGGTTTACTTTAATGCTGATGTGATTAATCTAGAAAAGGTATTGAGCTAACTGTGAAAATTGAAATAAACTGCTCTAAGCATAGAACATACCTAAAATTAACATGGTTTCAGAGGTGAGGTGAAGACAAAGCCCAAGCAAGAGTGAAAGAGCAATCAACGAAGACAGTTGGGAAAGGACAAGGGGATCAGTGGATTCCTCATCCCTCTTAAAATTCACCACGGGTGAAATCGAAGCAGAGAATAATATCAGAATGGCGCAGCGGAAGCTTCTGATGACCTACCTAAAGATCACTTCAGTGGGAAGACCGGATCTCAGGGCAAAAGGAAAGGCAAATGCCTTGTTTACAATAAGTTCAGCCATTATGCGAAAAGGAGTGTCTGAGGTAGAGACACGTCACTTGATGATGATAACAATCATTCCAGGGGAATCTTCAATGATCATAGGAATGACAAGTAATACAGGACATCAAGGAAATAACCGACTTTTCAAGAGAGCAAGGAACCCCAGGTATGAGTTCCTGATAAGATATAGAAGCGTTATCTTGTACTGGCCCTCTCCTTCAAACTCTTTAGGAATATAGCTTATTTATTGTAGTGCTTCAAGGTACTTCATCGGATAGAATGGTGCTCTCTCTAACTTGATAGAGATGGAAACAATCGTGAGATTATACTTGGAGTCAATGCCACCTATCCCGAAAAGGGTGTAAGGAATGTTATCAATTGAATGAGGGTGTCCATTTGGCAATGGAAGTCAAAGGTTTCAATGTGGCATTCATCGATGCAAAGGTATGTGTTTGAAAATAGAATTTTCGAAGATGCTTTTTCTCATGGGTTCAAGGTTAGCAATTTGTATCAAGTTGCAAGATGGTCCATTAGGGATCATGTCAATTGACATATCTCATCTATAACACCGGAGGTCTACTTTATGGGGCCCTACCCGATGTGAGTCAGACGGTGACAGGGATGCCTGAATTCAAAAGGAGCATGTTGGTACATGTCTGAGATGTACCAAAGGAAAATCTTACAAGGGGACCATCCCCCTCATGTAGCAGGTCCACAGGTTTGGAACAACCCAAGGGGTTTGAGATTCATGATCAAGAATCTCATGTATGCAGGTAGAAGAAAGCCCTTAATGGCTTGAAGCAAACACCTCAGGCTTAATATGAGAGGATTGATAGCTGTCTGATAAAGCTGAGATTCACTAGGAGTGAAGTCGATCCAAACCATTCCTTGAAGGTTGTGGATGATAGACCTCTCATACTGGCACCTTATGAGGACGACCTCTTTCTAACAGTTGCAAACCCCCTCATTTGCAAAAGTAGAGTTGGATTCCGGATGTGGAATGGTAAACTGCAAGCCCGTGACTACCTCGAGGATCTTAACTTTTAGAAGTTATATGGTAGTGATGCCGAACCAGATTTGGGAAATGCCTCTGAGTTTCATAAACTCATTCGCGTTGATGTTCTTAGTTAACTTGCGTCCAGACATATGATTTGCAGTTAGCATGCTAGGCTCATATTTTGGTTGAGCCTCGTTAGATTGGTGCCAAGAATCTTCTCAAATATCTTTGGGGCACAATCTTTCATGGATTGAGATACACTGCCGGAAATATGAAGCTACATGATTATTCAAATGCTGACTGGGCAGGAAGTGTGGAGGATCCCTAGAGCACTTCCCAGTGCTGGTTCTCTTTGGGTTTTGCTTCGATATCCTGGATGAGCAAGAATCAGAAGTTGGTTGTTATAAGCACCGTTGAGACCGAATACATAACTATGAGTATGATCTCATGTGAAGTTGCCTGGTTGTGGAAACTCTTCAGCAAGTTATTTGTACACATGATGAATACCACCATGATCCTTTGTGGCAACTAGGGAGGGATTCGATTGTTGAGGAATCCCATATCCAATGATTGCTCTAGCAGATAGACATCAAATACTACCTTATCTGGGATATGGTACGTCGATGAGCGAGGAGGCTCCATCGCATTGGGACTGATGTACAGGTCACAAACATTTTGTCAAAGCCCCAGGGAAAGGTCAAATCTGTGACTTTCCTGAACAACTTGGAGTCGTTGACATACGTTCATATAAGGGTCCTGCATGTTGCATGCATTGAGCTCTAGGAGCTCCGAGGGGCTTGGGGTACTTACTGAAGCAACACACGACCATAGGGCGACTCACCCTCCCCTAATGGTGCGTTGTGTACAGGGTGAATGGATCAGGCTTCCCCTGTGATACCCTAAGGCGACTTGGGGACAAAATGAATGGTTCTCCCGTCGAGGCATCCTACCCATGCAGTCTAGGACTCATGGGAAGTACCTCTCATCTCGCCAATAAGCAGGGAAATGGGGTTAGGGACCATAGTAGTACTATCGATGGACGCGTCATTATATCTATTGTACTCCCTATGCTAGGATGACCTCCATTGATCTGGGATCAGTATGAGTGGTTTGAGACACTCTCTTGTAATATTGATCTGGGATCAATAAAACTGACTTCGGGTTAGTAGAGAATGGCATGAGACATTCTTGATCAATTCTTCTTCTTCGTAGTTCAGCAGAGCAGAGCAGTGCAAGTCACTGATGCTAGAGAGATAGTACAGTCAAACATATGGATCAGCAAATGGAGTTCTCCCTAGTTGAGAAGGAGTGTTAAAATTGGCAACTAGGACCAAACTCCATGTGGGTCATCTTATTTATGGCAACCGATATTTTCTTGGATACCTCTCATTGAAAGGTGAAGGATTGATATAAAGATCATCTGATTCCAATAAGTATTCATGGTGTTATGAATTTATTTGGGTTATAAGACAATTCGTCAAGGTCGGCCAACAACCAAATAAACCCCACATGTGCTCAACGTTTTAGTATAAAAGGAGATGACTTGAAAGTCATTTCTCACATACACTTCTATCTTGATTTCTCACCACTTGTCTTGGGATTTAGTGGAAGAGAAATCTAGGAGTGGAAGCCCTAGACATTGGAGGAAAGAAGACTAAGGGAGTTGCCCTAGAGGAGATGCCCTAGCCCTAGACGCTATCAAAGAAGATGTCAAAAACGTTGTCAAGGAAGTATGCCCTAGCTGCAGTCTTGGAGGAACCTTATCATAGCAAAGAGAGGCCCTAACGTTGTCCAAAAGTCATCCCTAAACGTTGTCTAAAGGCAGCCCTAATGCAATCTAAAGGGAGCCCTAACGCTAACCTACGGTGCCCTAGATGCAGGCCTAATACGGCTAAAAAGGTGGGTTATAGGTGACCCTCAAAACAGGGACAACATGAGAGCTGAGGACTCAAACATGCCCAGGACAACAATGCTAATAAATGGGACAGCTGGGCTACATGGTGCTGCTAAGACACATGAGAGAGCAGCAAGTATGGCAAGAGGCTAGGAGGACAGCAACAAGGTATAGCATGACTGTTAGGGACAGCAGCTACACCTTATATCTAAGCAGCAGTGGCAAGGACAACTGTATAGTAAATGGGATAGCAAAGGAATGCTAAGGCAAGAATAGCAAGCATGGTGTTGCAAGCACATGAGACATGTTGTGTGTCAACATGGTTCAGCATACCACTTAGGACAGTTGTGTGGCAACATGATCAGCATCAGAACAATGATGGGACAAAACTATGATGAGACGATAGCATGTTGGGACAGAACTATGATGGGACAGCAATGACATTGTGCAACAGTAGCACAATGGGATAGCAGCAATAGCAAGCAAGGTGCATGGTGCATCAAGGTGCAACAATAGTACTTGGGATAGCAATGGTGCTTGATGCAGCAAGTACATGGTACAGTCATGATTGATGAAGCATGATGAGATGCAACATAGTGATGATGGGTGCAGCATGATGACGAGATTCATCACAATGATAGGTGAAGGAGTCACCTTGGAGAATCAGTGGAAGCAGCATGTCTTCAACTGATCTCCTGTGTCATCTTCTTAGAGATGATCTATGCTCTTATCTAGATAAGTCAATGTGTTGACTTCTATTGTAAATGTACTATCTCTCTCTCTAATGAACTATTGAAGAACATATAAGAAGAATTGATCAAGGGTTTCCCCACATTGGGGTTTATCCCTGGCTAGCGCCACAACCTGTGTCCTCTTGTCTTGGCTTGTCTTCTGCGATTTATGTTTATGATCTATCTGCAGTTTACTTTAATGTTGATGTGATTGCTAATCTGGAAAAGATATTGAGCTAACTGTGAAAATTGAAATAAAATGCTCTAAGCATAGAACATACCTAAAATTAACACAATGACAATCAAATGAACATCAGGTTCAATAACAATGGAAAGAGGAATGCTCCCGTTGCTCTAAATGGCAGTAGTCGTCCTCCCAAGAAGTTGAGAAACTCCAGGTATGATGAAGTTAATGTTGTAAAAGCAAAAAGAATTTTATCTTATTTTTGCCCTTTGCATCGCCTCTCCTCCGAATACATTGGACCATTGGTTGATTGATAGTGGTGCCTCAAGGCACTTCACTAGGTACAAGGAAGCCCTCTCTAACTTGGTTGAAAAGAAGACGAATATGGTGATTATACTTGGGATAATGCCACTTATCCCGTGGGAGGAATTGGGACTGTTACTCTTCACTTAAATCAAAGTCAAACTCTTCATTTTCAAGAAGTGTTGTATGTACCTGATATGAAGAACTTGGTTTCTATTTCTGTGATGGAAGACAAAGGTTTTAAGGTGACATTCATTGATGGAAAGGTTCATGTTTAGCAAAGGAACCCAAGAGATGCATTCACTCTTGGATTCAAGGTTGAAGATCTCTATCAAGTTGGAGGAGTTTGTTGGAAGCAATGACTTGTGATACTTGTCTTTAATCCGAATTATGGCACCGAAGATTTGCTCAACTTCATTTCAAAGCCTTACCCGATGTAAGGAAGATGGTCACAGGGATGTCTGAATTCAACTTAAATCATGAAGGTGTTTGTCAGGGATGTGTAGCTCAAATACATACAAGGGGACCATTCCCCTCAAGTGAATCTCAAACCACTAATATTCTTCAATTGGTCCATTATGATCTATCACGTATGTTGCTCGTGGCATCTTTGGGTGGACATTTGGACTATGTTATTTTTGTGGATGACTTCTCTCGCAAGGCAGGGATCTATTTCTTAAAGAAAAAGGATGAAGTATTCAAATGGTTTTGCTCCTACAAAGCCTTGGTCGAGAATGAAACAGGAAAGAAGATCGAAAATATTGAGGACCAAATATGAGTCAAATGAATTCAAAGACTATTATAAAGAAGCTGGCATTAAGAGGGAGACCACTACCACATATATTCCTAGACAAAATGGTGTTGTTGAAAGGAAGAATCGTACTATCATAAAAGCCACCCGTGTTATGGTTCATGATCAAGGTCTTCCAAAGCTCTTACGGGGAGACGTTGCCAACACCGTTGTGTATGTCCAAAATCGATGCCCGCATCAATAGTCAAACTTCAAGACACCTGAAGAAGATTTTACCGATAAGAAACTTGATGTTTCTCATTTTAGAATTTTTGGTTGTCTCGTATATGTTCATGTGCCGAAAGAGAAAAGAAACAAACTAGATGCATCTGGGAAGAAAGGATTGTTTGTGAGCTATAATGAAACTTCAAAGGCATATAGAATCTATGTGCCTAGTCAAAAGGAAGTAGAATTATATCATGATGTCACTTTCGATGAAGACTCTACTCTTAGAAATATCTAAGATCTTCCTATTCCAAGGAAGGATGATGATGATGTTGGTGCAAAAAAGCAGGATGAACCTCCATCCGATGAACCGATGCCCAATGTTGAAGGTCCGATGGATCCCATTGATCCACCATCCGATGAACCGATGCCCAATGTTGAAGGTCCGATGGATCCCATTGATCCACCTCTTAGTGAGCCCTTTACTTCAAAAAAAGACCTTTGTGGCTCAAAGATGTTGAGAAACATATTGCACCAAGGGGGTCATTTCGTAAAAGCAAGAAGCTGAATAGGTTTCAAGGGTACTTAGCTGCCATGAGTACCATTGTACAATCTGAGCCTTGTACATTTGAAGAAGTCATGAAGCAACAAGTTTGGAAGGATGCGATAAATGAGGAATATGAGTCGATCATGAAGAATGATGTTTGGGATGTGGTTCCTAGACCCACGGACAAGTCAATGGTCACTTTGAAATGGCTCTACAAGATCAAACATGGAGCTGATGGGAGTGTTGGGAAATTCAAGACCGGATTTGTAGCTTGAGGCTTCTCTCAAAAGGAAGGAGTAGACTATGATGGTCACTTCGAAATGGCTCTACAAGATCAAACATGGAGTTGATGGGAGTGTTGGGAAATTCAAGACCGGATTTGTAGCTTGAGGCTTCTCTCAAAAGGAAGGAGTAGACTATGATGAGATATTTGCACCAGTTGCCCGATATACCACCATCCATTCGATCATCTCCCTTGCTGCCTCGCAAAGATGGAACCTACATCAAATATATGCCAAAACTGCCTTCTTGCATGGTTCGCTTAAGGAGGAAGTATATGTGAAACAACCAAAGGGATTCGAGGTTCAAGATCATGAGACACATGTATGCAAGTTGAAGAAAGCCCTTTATGGGAAGCAAGCCCATAGGGCTTGGTATGAGAGGATCGATAGTTACCTTATGAAGCTGGAATTTACAAGAAGTAACGTTGAACTGAACCTATACTTCAAGGTTGAAAAAGATAAACCTCTCATTCTAGTCCTTTATGTGGATGATCTCTTTCTTCCCGGTGATGACCCTCTCATTCATCAATGCAAGAGGGAGTTGGCTTCCGAGTTCAAGATGAAGGACCTAGGAGTGATGCATTATTTCCTAGGGTTAGAGATCTAGCAAAGCCAGGTGAGATTTTCCTTTCTCAAGGAAAATACATTGTGAAGCTACTTGAGAGATGTGGGATGGTGGATTACAAGTCCGTGACTACTTCGATGGAACTCAACTTTAAGAAGCTATGTAGAAGTGATGCTGGACCCGAATTGGCAAACCTACCAAGTATCGTCGAGTTGTGGAAGCCCTGATGTTTTTGGTCAACTTGCATCCTGACATATGCTTCATTGTGAACACATTGAGTCAATATATGGTCGGGCCTCATCACATTCATTGGATTGCTGCTAAGAATCTCTTGAGATATCTTCGAGGCACAATCCACTATGGACTGAGATACACTGTCGGGAATTTAAGGCTACATGGATATACAAATGCTGACTGGGTTGGCAGTGTTGTGAATCATAAGAGCGTGTTTGGGTGTTGCTTCTCTTTGGGGTCTACTTCTATATCTTGGATGAGCAGGAAGCAGAAATCAATTGCACTAAGCACAACCAAGGCCGAGTACATTGTTGCGAGTGTGGCCTATTGTGAAGCAGTTTTGTTGAGGAAGCTCTTCAGTGAGTTATTTGAGCAAGTGCTAGATACCACCGTGATCTTTTGCGACAACCAAAGTGGGATTCGTCTATCAGAGAATCCCGTGTTCCATGACCGCTCTGAGTACATTGATATCAGGTACCACTTTATCCGGGATATGATACAACAGCGAGCAGTTAGGCTCCAACATATTAGAACAAGTTGTTGACATTCTCACGAAGCTTTTGGGGAAGGTCAAATTCTTAATCTTCCGAGACAGACTTGGAGTCATGGAACAACCCTCCTATGAGGGTTCCATGTGAGTTGAACACAAAGCTCTGGTTGCTCCTGGGGGTGTGGGGTACTTCTTAGATCTATGAGCAACCATAGGGTGAGTGGTTCACCTTCCCCTGTGATACCCCATTATGGTTGACATGTGTGTAGGGTGAGTGGTTCACCTTCCCTTACCCAGACACATGCATGTGGGGTGAGTGGTTCACCTTCCCCTACGATTAACATATGCATAGGATGAGTGGTTCACCTTCTCCTGTTGATGCCCCGGCACACATCCTACCCATAGAGTCATGGGAAGTACCTCTCATCTAGCCAATGAGTTAGGAAAAGATGGTTAGGGGCCACAGCACTACCGATGGACAGTGTACTATCGTACCCCCTATGACTAGGATGCATGGTGTTCAACAACTTGATCTAGGATCAAGGACTGACTTTTGTCAATGGAGAGTGGTATGATCTTGACTCAACCTCAATCACTTCTTCATTATTACTTCACGGTTTAGCAAAGCAAGGCAGTGATGGCAGGGATGGTAAAAAATGACAGGTTAGCATAATTGGCAGGTGGAATTCTCCTTAGTTGAGAGGGAGTGCTAAAATTAGCAACTAGGGCCAACTTCCACTTTAGGACAGCTCATATGATGGAGATGATTATTGCATTAGAACCTCTTTCCGAGAAGTGATTTTGATATAAAGATCATCTCATTCTGACAAGCAAAAATGGAATTTTGAATTTATTCTCTTATGGACAAAGAGTCAAGGTCGGCTTCAGTCAAATGTAGGCTCATGAAGCCCAATGGATGTGTCTCCTCACCCTCAATGAATTGTATAAATAAAAGTGACCCTTCTCTCATTTGGACATCACTCATCTCATCACATCATCTTCTCTCTCCTCTCTTGATTGGTTCGTACAACTTGGAGGCTCTCTTCTTCGCAGGTGTGGAAGGAAGGCAAATTTATGGACTGGTTTTGGAGGCCGAGAATTTCATAGATTAGGGTAGCATTGACTTGGGCAGTTTGACCATCTGTTGACTTCTATTTTGGGGGCAAAATTTCAATCTTTGCAGGCCGCATTCTTTGGCACAAACTTCGAGGTGATTGGGGACTGTTTGACCATGTTGACTGCAGCATTGACTTGTTGATTTGACTGCAAAATTACAGTTGAGTTGACTTTGATTCTCTATGGAAGTAGCATTCTTCTGTTGTTGACCGAGCTGATTGGAAGATGTTTTGAGGCAAATTTGACCACCATTGACTTTCTAGTTAGTGTTGCATTGACTGCTGATTTGGAAGATCTGTTTTTAGCATGTATTTTTTATATTTGTACTCTCTGCTGAAATATTGAAGAATAATAAGAAGATTTGATCAAAGTGTTTCCCCACATTGGGGTTTGTCCCTAGCATCTACCACATCTTGTGTCCTCTTGTCTTAGCTTGTCTTCTGCATATGATTTTATGTTCTATCTGCATTTACTGTCAGTGTTTCTTATGTTAATGTGAATGCTACTGAAGATAATTGTAAAGTGTCATTGGGCTGATAAGGAACATTGAAGTAAATTGTGCTAAAGCACAAAACATAGCATTGTTATCTAAAATTAACAGTTGTTGATTAGCATATTGAACAGAAAATGTTTATTTTGTTTTAGCATTGACCAAAAGGGCAATTACTTTCCAAATGCTGGTACTCACCATTGGCAGTAGACAGCCATTCAAAAAAGCCTTGGAAACCATTCTAAAAATAGAGACTTTTGCATAATTTCAAGAACAGAAATAATTTTTTCATTTGCACAAAGGATCCATGTTGGTAGAATGTGACAGTTGTAAGTCCCACATTTATGGATCATATTGATATCCATATTGATTCGATCAAGAAGCAACTGCCAGCACCTAGCAGAAACAGACCCAAATATGGGCAGAGCACTAAAGAGAGAGCGAAAGATTGGAAGAATTAAAGGCCAGCACCTAGGGGGAACAGACCCAAATATGGGCAAAGAACTAACGAGGGAAAGAAAGATTGGAAGAATTAAAGGCTATAAATATGCAATTTCACGAAAAGAACCAACACTTGCAAGAGAAGGTACAGTTGTTTGACTAGAGAGTATACTAGAGCTAGAAAAGGACCTCAAGACATCTGCAAAATTGTCGTCATTGCTAAAGGATCACTTTGTTGAAAATCAAGATTCCCTCGCTGTTGTTGTGGAAAATTGGGACAAGAGTGGAGTCCAGCGTATGCAATAAGTCACAACGGTAATTCAGCTAGATGATTGGCAAGAGGACAGCTCACTCAAATGATGATTCAGCCATCTCAAGAATGGCCAATGAATGAGGAGGCATTGGCCACCAAGGAAGCAAAGCAACCTTTCATTGCTACTACAGCAGCCAGCACCATGTCTGAGACAAGGATGATAAGCTCACCTTCCTTAGAACTTTCTCAAAAGCACTTGGGTGATTTTGAAAAGCATGAAGTCCGAGATTTCAATCTCAGAAAGGAAAAGGCAATGTCAACCAAAATCAGTTTTATGATGGCAAAACATGCAGGAGATTTGGCCTTCTCTTCAAAAGAAAGAGAAACAACAAATGAAGATGACAGCATACTACCACTCAGTCCTTCTCCTGGTGATTTGCAGAAGAACAGCAATGAAGAAAGTTCAAATACTCAGTCTGCACCAAAACATAAGAAGTAACAAGCCAATAAGTGGTAGTAACAAGTAAAAGAACAAGAATAAATGGTACGCACCTACCAAAACATTCCTCATTTGTTGTTGTTGCAGAAAGAAAGGCCACAAATCTGCCCACTGCTGGTATTCCAAAGTATGTTCCTTTTGTGAGAAGAAGGGCCATCTTGAGGCATCTTGTTGGAAAAAACAAGGCACATTCCATAAGCCCAAATGTTTTCAGGGGAAGAATGGCAAGAAGACTTCCCCAATACAGTAGCGAATTCAGAGGCACAGGGAGAAAAAGAGGATGCCAAGCAACCAACGTAGCACCAAAATAAATGGGCATTGAGAAGCCAAGTGCCGGAGGCTTCACTGAGAAATTCATCCCAATAACCGCACAAAAAAGAGAAGATTGTGGAGAGACAAGAGTAAAAGGAATGAAAAGCTCCAGGTATTCCAACCCAAGGAACACAAAACCCTCTGAGGAATTGCATCAGCACAGGAGGAAAGCTTCACTTGACTTCCAATTGACTTGATGAAAAAGAATGAAATCAATTGAAATTACAGTGAATAAGCAAATACCATAATTCAACTTGGCTTCCATTGCTACCAAGAGAGACCATCTCCAAGTCTAGAAATGGAAAAGACTTGCACGTTGAAGATGGGAATGGATGTGTATGTGTGTGTATTATATATATATGCAAATTTAGACAGGCAAAAAAGGGAACAAGGTAGCAACAAGGTAGCTAAACAAGTTAGGTTGAAGGTTTGCCTAAAAAGCCATCCAAGATAGTTAATAGAATTCCTCAGATAAAGATTATATTACCATCATGGTGAGAATAAAATGAATGGTATCTGTTCAAATGAAAAAGCCTGCCAATAGTGATCCTACATTAGTAGTTGTGGCTAAACAGGAGAGATTTGCACCTGAATTGCTATCAGAATTACATCAAAGAAATATGTCCTCCATGTTAAAGATTGAACTAGGTATTTGGAGAAATTTCAAACCAGCAGGGTTTAATGTATGAATGCATAATTATATGTATGGTGTCTAAAACATTGAAACTTGAGAGGCATGCCGTTTGATGGGGTGGAATGGGTCAAGGGATTCATTATGAAACGGGGTTTATGAAGGTGTATTATCTTAACTTCTTTATGTTGATCCCACAGTCCAGATATTGTGTTCTTGATCTATAATGTTTTTTTATTAGTCTATTATTTTCTAATTCCTCCGTTCATTACAAGACCTAAGTGGTATGATCAGCCAGGCTTGTACAAACAAAACTTGAAAATATAACAATTTGCAAGCATCAGTCGTGTTATCACATAAAATCAGTTAAAAATACTACAACTTGTTTTCCCTTTGCCGCTGTTTTTATCTTCGTAGGGAGATGTAATAGGCACTCCCTTGGGACGTAGCACAAGTTGGTACATCTTGCATTTTCAAGTCCATGTAATAGCAATAATTGAAAATATAACAATTTGCAAGCATCAGTGTTATCACATAAAATCAGTTAAAAATACTACAACTTGTTTTCCCTTTGCCGCTGGTGTTTTTCTTAGTAGGGAGATGTAATAGGCACTCCCTTGGGATGTAAAACAAGTTGGTACATCTTGCATTTTCAAGTCCATGTAATACCTATTTTTATTGCTTAGAAGCACCTGTGTGCTCCGTGGGTTCCCCCCTTGTGATTTGTTGTTTTTGCGTTGCCTTTGTAATTGGAAGCTTAGTATATCAAAGTGGCATATCCCTTGTTGAAGCGTTTGATTCAAATTAATATTATTACATATATCATCTGTAAGATATTAATATCCTCTCTGATGAGAATGCAGATGCCTAGTACGTATAGAGTTCCATCTGATACCTGATCTTCACCAGCTCAAAATCAAATTAAAAACTCTCATAACCCAGCACAAAACAAACAAACAAGCAAAAAACCAACAAGGGAAGCTTTTTCCTAAAATACCTGATCAAGCACGGTATCCGTGACCAAATCCAACGCCACCTCCCGCGACTCGGCAATTGCAACGAGCTCCTCGCTGAGCCACTTCCGATTCGAAGGCGGCGTAAGCAAGCTGGCATACTGTTGGAGATCCCCGGTATCTTTGTGCATACTCTTGGCAGCCTTCTTCCTGGCCAGCGCAAATACGACAGCATCCATACCATCCTCATTCATATAAACCTCGATATTGACCTCATCCTTACAAGGCACTATATAATTATACATCCTCGAGATCAGATCATGCCTGCTCTGAAGCTCCATGGTCGCCAACAAGCCCTGGCAATATCGGCGCCCGCTGGCATAAAACTTGAAGACATTCTGTCCTTCTTTCAGGAGCAGGGGAGTATCGTTTCCGTCCCCGGTACCTAATAGACTAAAATTTTTCTCAAAGATCCCGTCCTTCGTTGCAAATTGCGCCGCCCAGGCTAGGGCGATCTGCTCGTTTTGCCGTCGGCCCACGAAGTAATTGACGGCAAAGGCGATCAGGAAAGTGACGCAGAAGAACTCTATGTAGTAAGACTGAGGGCCCGCGGGGGCCAGATTTTTGGGTTTCTTGGAACCCTTATTAGCTTCAGGGGTTTCCGATGGGTTAGTGTTTATGAGCGGGCTTGGTTCGAAGGGAGGCAAACCTTCAAATTCGTCTTCGTCCCAATAGTCGCTGTGGGATTTAATGGCGTGTTTGGGGGTTTCAGTAGGGTTTGGGGTTTCTGAGGGTTTCGAATGTCTGATTTCTTCTTCTGGGGGACCTCGGTCGGTCTCGAACCCTGACTGGGTAACGACAGGAGGGGGGACGATAACCGGGTAGACGGAAGAGGCCTCGTCTTCGAGTTCGTCGGAATCTTCTCCGAAACCTTCGAATTCAGCAGGGCCGGCCATAGCGGACGAGCGAGCAAGCTCTTGACCGAGCAGAGCTATAGCGGAGACCAGTGCCAGGTACCACCACAGGCGATCCAGTCGCGGAAAGAGCACAGCCATGGTCGTTGGTACGAGTCCTACGAGCCCTCTCTTCGCCATCGTTGAAATGGAAAATAACCGGACAGAAATGATCACGAACAAGAAAGAGCATATATATAAGCCCGTGTCCACGTGTCCCTTGGTCATGTCGAAGCAGTTGGGTGCTAAAAGTTAGGCGAGTAATTGCGCGAAACGAAATCCCAACCATTCGTCCCGTGTCATTATAAGGAGCTACCGTTATTATCGATATTACATGGTTAATAGCTACAATCCAAAGCTGGTTAATTAAGCTTCATGCATTTATTTTGTTATGTACGACTCACTTAGTTAGATGGATTGGATGAACTATGCATTAGTTGGCAATGTGAAAATTGAGTGCTTTGCTGACATTATTAAGTGCAACAATGTGGATATCAATGGTTTTTGTCAAAGTGGAGTGACAATGAATCATGACATATTTTCTTAGTATCTTCAAAAAGTAGTGATTATATTAGAGGTGGAGATGAGAATATGAAGTGGTAATAGTTAAATGTGGACGAGGTGTGGTGATATTAGCAATGGTTTGTTTACCTAACATGTTCAAATAAATAAATAGGGATGAAAGTGTTCAAAAAAATGGGGTTGAAGTTGCTTTTAAGCATAAGCTATTAAACTCCTATGAATGATGAATAACATAGCATTGGATGGTTGGAGGATTATTTACGGGCTTTTAGGATAGTTGGAGAATTATTTATGGGCTTTTATGATAGTTGGAGGATTATTTACAAGGGGTCTCATCTATTGGGTTTATGTTGAAGTGATTTAGCTTTGATATAACATGTATAAGGGATTAGCATTTAAGTTTAATCCATTTGAGTTGGTGATGAGGCAACAAACTCTTTATTTTTTGATGGGCCAAGTGTTCCATAAGTTATGGCAAATCGGGTAGATGGAGCATGGGTTAACTTGGTGTCTATGATCGAATAGAATAAATGTTGCACAAATGAATATAGACCAGCTTAGTTCCCTATTTTAACTCTAGATCTACCAGGTGCCAAGAGGGATCAAATCTCTTTTCACTCTAAAAGAGGTTTGCAACTCAAGGCATTTGATCCCTCTCGGTGCTTGGTAGATCCAAAGTTAAGGTGGATCTAGGTTGGTTTAATTTTTTCCTTTAAATAGGTTATATTCCACATTAGTACCATGGGTTCTCATAAACTTGGAGGTCAAAACCCACCGGCAACTTGACCAGGTCAAGTTTACTTTGTTATTTTGGTTTTAAGGTTATTTTTATTTTAACGTAGCCTTGTTTTTATTTTCATTTTATTTTGACAAAGTAAAAATGTTTAACGAGGGTTTTTTTTGTTTTACCAAGTGAAAATGTTTATAGGAAATTACGTTACAATGTCTCTACATATTGGGTTGGAGAGCACCTCTCAGCGTAATGAGGTTTGAAGTTTGATATTATTGGAAAAATACTCCTTCCACTTAATTGAAAATGGTTTAAAGCTTCAACTAATATGCAAAACATCATCTATCTAGATGTATGGAGGACCATTTAAAGTATTGTCCAAAGTTGGGAAAGTTACTTATATATTGACCTTATTAAAACACTTACAAGAACATTATCCCATGTTCCACATTAGCCAAGTATAACCTTGTTTGGCATACCCAAAATATTTGAGTCAAATAAGGCATCTCAAGCATCAATTATGATAATTAACAAACCATACCAAGGGGTGGACCAAAATTATTCTCACAAAATAATGGGATTCAATATGACAACTAGATGTGGATATTTGGTTTATTTTATCAATTCGTCATTTAGCAAACATAATTGTAGATAAATGAGAGCATCGTGGAAATTTCGAGATAAAATTTAGGAGATAAAGTAATTGGCTCTTTATGCACTATAAAAAAACTAAACTTTTTTCTACATTGAGGGAGACTATGACATTTTGGGTGTGGATGGATGTGTTTGAGTGGTGCGTCCCTACACCATGATGGATTGCCTCAAACTTCTTTTATAGTAGGTGAAAAGGTAACCACATGAAGTAGATGTAGGGGAGTAACAACAAGGCGTGGAACAATAATGTCAGCTAGCGAATATGTGAGTTGGAGTAATGATTGGTTGAAGTAATCAATGTGAATGTATTACTTGAGTTGTGCAAAGGGCCAAGACATGTCATTCATATTAGCACCAACATAGACACTTTCATCCAAGTTAGACAACCCATGCCTATAATAGGGGAACCCTAATAATGTACATAATGTAGAAAAATAGGACCATTTGTCCATTGAATAATTTTTTAATGTCGATGCAAACATGGAAAATAAGTGACTTGGTTGAGAACACCATAGATGCTTTGTGGTTTAGGCATTGTTGCGAATGCAAGACGACCATGGATAGGTTTAGCACAATTATTTGGGACAATCCAAACATATTTGGTGGGATGATTGAGCTAATTTAGAAGTACATGGTGAGTTGACTTAGCAAGATGAACTAGGTTGTTTTGGGATCGCTTGGAGTGTTAATCCAATTTGAGCAAGTGGTTCTATTGGTCGACTTGGATGAGTATAAAAGGGTTAAGGGACTTAACAATTCAGAATATTCACCAAATCAAGGTTCATTAAACCAAGTCTTAGTCAGAGACTTAATCATAAATTGGTAGGTGGAGAAGGGCATGAGAGCTTAGGGTTGTTAAAGAAAATGGAATTAGAGGGAAGATAATTTAGCTAATGACATTCTCACAACTAAATTAGACCTTATTGTGTTGCATTACTCTTGGTTTTTTTCTTGCACTAATTTATGGTTAAGTCATTGACATTATCGATGAGGTTTAACTACGATCTTTGCATTGTAACATGACTCCTAGTATTGAAATGGGGTCTTCCTCACAATAGATTTCCTGCTATAAACTTGGACATGATATGGTTGGAAAGTATATGTTTGTGGTTTAAGAAAATAAATAGATATCATTGTTTTGGATAACTCGTTGGCTTCATATTTGAATTGAATAAATATTGTTCAAGTGTCATAGCTTGGTATGGTGATTAACTTATGTGATATAATTTAATCAGATAGGTTGAGCAATGTGATGAGCTCTAGTATTGCAACAAGCATGTTGCAACTCCCAGGGCTACCAACTTTAATCTATCAATTTGAGATTCATACAAACTTAAGAGGTGATAGTGTTGTATGCACAATAAGATAAGTTATACTTACGCTACTTTGATGCAGTGGATCAAACCAAGGTATACAAAGACCATTTTGAAAATTGAATCTATGTTTTTCAAGAAAGGAAATTCTAATCTACTTGCGGGAAATGTAAATGTTGCATAAAAGGAAATGTTAATCTACTTGCAAAAAATGTAAATGTTGCATAAAAGGAAATGCTAATATACTTGCAAGTAATGTAAATGTTGTATAAAAGGAAATTCTAATCTACTTGCATGAAATATAAATGTTTGAAATGGAAACCCTAACTTATTCCAGAAATTGAATGACAAAGAAATAGCCCTAGTGTAGTTGCATAAAGAAAATAGCATGAAACCAATTCTAAACAACTGCATTCAAAGAAGATTTTATGTTAATGACACACCCCAGTAAATGCTTTAAGAAATGACAATGCAACATATCCATGTGCTATTAAATGCATGGATTCAATCACTAACCCTAATTGCATAAATAAATTGCAATGATGAAAAGAAAGGTCCTAAGTGGTCTTTGATCTTCCTAAATCTTAGTTTCAAGGCCTAGGAGACATTATGAATGACTAAGAGGCAAAATTAAGCTTAAAGGACAATTTTGGTTAAGTTTTGAGGGATTTGGTGTGGTGTTAGAGGATGCTACATACCCTTGCCTTATTTTGCTACAGGATTGGATCCGAGAGCTTTCCAAAGGCTTAAAAGGTGATCTAAATTTGGGGAAGGGTAGTGGAAGGTGGGAGAAGGTTATGGGAGTTCTTTCCAAGCCTATTAATCCTCGAGAGCCCATCTTGCACAAGGAAGGAATGAAAACAGTGACCTCTAACAAATTTGTCATGAACTTTCGATATGCAACCCACTTAAAGGAGTTGATGAGGATGGGAAGAGGGTTTTGATGGTAGAGTTAAAATTGAAAATGATAGTGCTATGCCCTGCAAACCAATAATATGATCTACACACCACAAAGATTACTCAACTTGAAAAGCATCTAAAGCATGTTAACAATACTAAGTGCAAGAAAACAAACTAGAAAGGAAAGGATGAGTTGAATTTTATTCAAGGTCTAACTCTTGCATCAAAGGAAACCTACCTTTTTTGTGTTTGCTAATACAAGGCCTACAACCACACTTTTCACAAGAGATGATTGAAAAATCTGCAAAGGCAACTTTTTATATCAAAAAATCTTACAAGAAAGGAAATACTACAGAACTAAGCACTGAAAAGAAAGATGCACAACAAAAATATGCAAAGGAGAGAGACTAGAGTGCTTGGATTGGACCCTAACCCAAGGGAACTCTACCCTCTAGAACACACTCATGTTAAAGGCAACAAACTACTCCTGATTGATCTGAAAAAGAGCTCAAGTACATGATATGGAAATGAAAATGACAAATACAAACTCCTAGCTCTAATAGTGACTATACTCCTCTAAAAAGTCGAATCCTATTGAGCTCTTGGGCTCCTTTATTTATACAAAATGAGTGAGGGGGAAGCCTCCTTGGAAGGAGGATTGCTTCCCTCTAAATTCCTTATATAAGTGGATCTAGTCTCTTGAGATCTTCGCAGTCACTAAGTGTGGTAATTGTCTCATAGTCAGCCGAGTTGTTGGTGAGTTAATGCAAGGAACCAACCTCCTACATTCCCTCGAGCTGGTCTCCAACATACTTCTACACAATAAATATTATTTTTCTTGCACATTAATCATGTTAGGCCACAAGCTATGATAAACATTCCTTAATCTCCTTAATAAACACATTATAGTCCAAATAGGTGTTATCAAATGCAAAGAGAGAGGTGAATGTATGTTGAATTATGGCCAGATGGACCTTAATTTATACCTATTAATGAGGCCTATCATCACCCCATATTGAAAGTGTTTCTCACCCTATAAGAAACTCAACCACTTAATTGCATTTCATTCATACCCCTAGTGGCCTCCCTAGCATCTCAAATGGAATGCCCCTTTGAGGGTGGAACCTTGCATTCTTCTTTATCTTTGCCCATTCTTGTTTCCCTTCTACCTACTCTCTTCTTTCCTGTAGCCCCAATAGCAAAGGAAGGTTGAATTTAAGCCCAACCTAGTTGACCTTCAACCTTTTAACTATTATTTTTTACAAGGGTGTCATTTCCAAGGCATTCCTCAATCTTTCTGGAGAGTGATACTCTCTAATTTTTAGGCTATGTGATAAGGAGTGCCTTCTCCTCTGACAAGCTGATAAACTCTCGGTTCCTAGTAACCTAAAAATGTCCTAAAAGTGTAGGATGGCTTATTCTTGCCTTTCTATGTAGATTGGTACCAGTTCAGGGTCCTCATAAATGATTCTATGGTTTTTGGTGATAAGACAAGGGGCTCTCGATTCTGCTATGATCCATAGGTGTTAATTGGTTTGTCTTGTCATGACCTCTTTTGTCTCTTCAACCTTCATTTCCTCATGAATAAGCCAAGAGGCCAATGGCATTAATTATACATCTCCCATTCTAGAATTGGGATCCCATAATTTCATATCAGTCAATATGAAATTGCGCATATATAATATAGTCATTCTAGCCTTGTCCTCCACACTAGATCTATGATAGAATTCAATAAACTTTTTGTAGTCCTAAAAAGGGAGTGAACCATATAGTGCAAAGGTCTTGATTTGAAACTAAAGCCATTGTTCCTTGAGGAACATTGCATAGGTTTCTGAGGGGTGTCTGCATTAGATGGCTTCCATATCCAAGCTTGCCACAGTGGCAAGTTGCCCCTCTTTCTCTTGTAGTTGTTCTTTCAATCTCTTGTTTTCTATCTGCAATTGTTCCCTAATGTTTGCCTCTTTGAGTCTCAAATCAACCATTTCCTCACCCATCTTCTCTTTTATCAAAATCCACATCATCGACTCCTTAAGACCTTGCAATTTGCATCCATTAGTGGCTTCTACTTCTTTCTTTATCTAGCTCAAGGAGGAGTGGGACTACAAATTTGGTGGGTATTATTTGTCATGCTTCAAAGAATTTGTAATAGGACCCAATATATAGTTGGGGATCATGTTCTTGAAGCTCTTGTGGCCCTTCACCTTCCTCCTTAGTTGGTGCAACACTTTCCTGTAGCACTTCTTTGCCTTCGTTTAGCACTTCTTCGCCTTCTTGTAGCATGGAAGATTCCTCCTATAGTTTTCTAGTCTTGGCTCCCCTAATGTTTGGCTTCCTTTGTGAGGCTTGGGATTGTCTTCCTTGGACCTCAAGGGAGGTTATTTCTTCAATTTGTTTCTTATCCTTCTCAAATTCTCCGTCTTAGTGGCTAGCTGACCCCTCAATGGTGATGGGGGTTGTTGAGGATTTCCTTGCTTAAGTTTATTGCTTCTCCTCTTTTCGAAATATAGAGGGCCATACTTTGGCTAGCTCCCCTTAGGCTTTGTAACAACCCCATGTTAAAATTTCACGTAATAAAAGTTAATAAAGGCAAAATAGAACCAAGGTCATGGGACACATATTCCAAGCTTAATGTTGGGCAAAGCATCCTAGTGGGTGTTCATTTGGTTTATCATGGCTAAGGAAATTAGAAAAGACAATGAAAAGGAAAAGAGGCATTATTTGGCATTTTATTTATGAAAATAAAGGAAAATAGGAGAAAAGGGAGATGAAAGGTTGTAGATTGCATGAGAATGAAATTGAAGGAAAGATAGAGGAAATTGAAGAAAATAGAGGCCTCAATAATAAAAAGTCTCTGGAGGATCATTTCACAAATTTTTGTTAGTTTGGCTTTTGTAGAGTCTCCAAAATGTATTCAAAATATCACCCACTTTCACTTATATCGCCACCATTTCACTCACATGTCGCAACTCCATGACCATATAACCTTTCATTAGCCTCCATTTCATAATTATATGGGTTCCATTTGTGTTTTCCAAAAGTTAATGATTTCTAGTATTATAAGTGAATAAATGTTTAAAACTTAGAAAAAAGGCATATACTTGCTAATACTTAAAAGTGGCTTGAGTTTCATGACATGTGTAGGTCATTTGGAAGCTTCCAAGGCACCCTTATGTGACCTCCAATGCTCAAATTCGAATTCTCTTTGAGATATGGAAGAAGATTTGGATAAAGGTCAAAGAGGATATGTGTCTCATCATTACCTATTTAAGTTGTAACTCTATGAGATTTTCTAGGGATCTATGGAGAGAATAATGGACCTCCATTAATGAGGTAGCTTCTTATGTTTTTGTATAAATAGGAGAGGCTCCTCCTTTCAAAGGCATGTGTAAAGTTGGGGAAATGCTCATGTTTTGAATATAGAATTTGGAGTTGGCACCATGCTCATTAGTGATGTTCACTTTGATTTGGTTATGCTTGTATTTGGAGTCTCTCAACTTTCCATCCCTCGTGCTTTTGGATTGGCCACCTATAATGTGTGAGATTTATTGTTTTTCATAGATTAAGATTTATTGCTTTCATAGATTGAGATTTATTTCTTTCATATATTTTCCTGCGTGAAGAGGTTAAGAGTGATTGTTTTTATTTGCTTTCATATCTAAAGGTTAAGAATAATTGTTTTTGCTTTCATTTCATATGATGTGGTTTTGATTATTCATTTCATAGGATCCTGATTTGATAATGCACACATGATCCCTTAGAGTAGATTTCATTTCATGCAATTTCATTTCTAATAGAGTGGTGTGCTTTTCAATTCTTGCAAGTGGGTGATCTGGAATCCAAGATAAAGAATTAAAGGTATTACATACTCATGTGCATGGATGTGCCTATGTTACTTATGCAACAGATCGATGAGATTGCTAGAATACATAGACATCGAGGCAACCAAAGAAAACATAACAGTCAAACATGTAACAAAACAAGTTTAATAAGGAGTTCACCCAATGCTCCCAGGCTACGTCTCCTAGTCCAGCCTTTCAATGGTGGCCTCTCTATTATGTTTTCAAACAGAGTTTTACAGTAGTGAGCTTGATTCGAGTCTCACTAACAAAATGAAGTCAGTAGGAATGGAGTGCACAAACTCTCCTTACTGAACTCGACCTCTGAGGGTCACAATAGTATGACAGGCCTATACCGAGGAGCTTGCTTGAACCTCTCAAGCCTTCAATGGAGTACACAGAGTCTCTGACTCTCTCTGGCTCTGCCTGGCTCGATGTTGCCTTCAGGTCAGCTCGACTTCTACTCTCTGTTCTCTGCCATTAGCTTTCTGTGTCTCTTCGTTGTCTGCCCCTCTATTCTCTGTTATGTCGCCTCTGTCAGTTCATGGCTTTAAAGCCAGTATGTTCTTTGATTGCTCGTTTTCGCTTCCCAACCTTCTGGTTTCCTTTCCTCTGTCCATTCGAATTCCTCTGCTCTGCGTCATCATCACTGGGAAATGCCTCGCAGGGAGGTGGCCACCTGTTTTACTAACGAACTGGGTGTCATATTCCCTGAATCATACTCGTAGGGTCGTTAAATCTGTTTGCTTCAAGATCACCGCGAACACGAATTGTTTGCCAACTCATTATCCATGTCAGACGTCAAATCCCTGTCATCTTACTTTTCGACCTATCAAATCCGGTAATTCATCGGGACGCATCTCCGCCATCGATCTAGACCCCCCAGATCCTACGGTCATCCTTTATATCGGGCGAACAAGTCGCATGGCATTTAATAAGGGGTACAACTACAATAGTAATGGGGTAATCACTAGTATTATAGGGACCCAACAGGGTGGTTTTCTTTCTCTTCCGTTGGACGCGTGTCGCTCAATGTGTGGCATTGGGCGGGACTTAGTCAAAACTGCTTACCGCCTCAAAGCCTTCCGATATCTTGCCGGTTTTGGGGAATCCTGCGCTACGAAACCGAAACAGTTACTTTTTTGAATTTTATAGTGTTTTCGGGTCCGGGTGCTTCAGGGCTTTCCTTCACTGAGGGGGGCGCCTTGTGATACACGATTAGCACTAATCGCGTATCAGAATCCACCTCTGTTTCCCAAATTAGCCTCCGGTTTTGCCAGTTTTGTGCCTTTGCACTTTACCATGGGCCAACGGTCTGCGCGCTTGACCGAGGGTCCTCGTTGCTCCGCTCTGGCCACAACTGCAATTGTTATGAGGATTCCTTCTAACAGCTTTGATCTTTTCTAGGACTTGAATCTTTTAGCGTAATTTGAAATAATCATGAAAACTTAGAGAGTTTTTAGGATCCAATTCAGATCAGTGGGGTAGATTAAGATTTCAATTCATGCAAATGTGGTAGATTAAGATGTCAATTATGTACAGTGTACTATAATTTCTTTTGAATTGAATGTTAATTAGAATAGGTGAATTTGGTTTGTCGTTATTTGGTTTCATAGTTAGGTTGATCTAAATTGGAAGTTAATTTCTAGCATATATAGTGCATGCATGCTTCACAAGTTTTACGAAACCCCCGGGTTGACAATTAAATGATAGGTAATTAATTTGCCTCAAAAACTTTGGAATTGGTTTTAGGGAGTGAAGAGCACTAAGAGGAGAAAACAAGCAAGCAAGCAAAGGAAGGACAAGCAAGCAAAGGAACGCAAGGATCAAGTAAGGAAAAGTTGGATCAAGTAGCTTCAACACATGTGTGTATTTGGTTCTATTGTTGTCATTAGCATGGGTTTTGGCAAGTGCGATAGTTGTTTCAGCCTTGCCTTGCCACTTCCGAATAGCCATGGTGTGATTGGGTTCTTTCAATCCATTGATCTTTGGATTTCCATATGGTTTTGAAACTGGGTGAGGTGGTGTCAGGAAAATTCCCAAGGGCCTAGGAATCCCTTGACCAATTTTGGTGGGATTGCGGTAAAGCTTAAGGGTGGAGAAGAGCAAATTCCTCAAGGTATTGTTGAATTAATTAGGAGGCATCCAAGCTTGTTTTAGGCCTAGTGATCCATTGATCGGTTTTGGTGAGATTGTTGTAAAGGCTAAGGGTGGAGGTGGTTTAATCTCTGGGAAGCCTTGCTTGTTTATGTTCTTGTTTTGGGCCTAGTGATCCTTGACTGTTTTTGGTGGGATTGTGGTAAAGCCTGAGGGTGGAGGTGATTTCATCTTTGGGAAGCCTTGGTTGTTTTTGTCTTGAGTCTGACATTCATGCTTGGAATATGGCACGGGGGTGATTGGTCAAAAGAAAGATTTGGTTCAGCTCAATCTATGGTCGGGTGGTACATGGAAGTCCTTGATTTGGTTGGCTTTTGCATATGTTAATAAGAGTTATATTCCTCTAATATTTTATGAGTACTTGTACTTTCTATTATGTGGCTTTCATGGTTGTTCTATTATGGTTATTATTATGATTATATGTTGGTTATAAGCATGGTTTCATAACAAGTTCTCGTTATGGCTTTGGACATGTTTTAATTAGTTGATGAATGCATGAGCTAACAAATGTTATTGCAACTATTGTGAAAGGGCATTAGACCTTCTCAATGATTCTTAGATAAGTATTAGACCATTATGCTCAGATATGCATTCATGACCTGTAGATTACATGTTTGACGAAATGCTTGTCATGTTCTAGGCAGTCTAGGTCAAGTTCTGCCTTCAAATTTGTATCTCTAGCATTATTGTCATGTCATTATTGAATATGAGAAGTTACAAGAAGTTCTGGGCAGTGGCCTGAAGCCCGGCCTAGAATTTAGGCTCAGAATCCTGGAGCGCATGCTCCTAACTAGAAAGTTTGGGTTGCAACTGCATGGATGCACACTTGTGCATGCAGTTGGAGGCTCCCAACTACATGGAGGCCTTGTTGTGGGAGCGGTTGAGGCCCAGGGTAGAGAAGGAGGGGTCCAACTCAGGGTTTGTACACCTAGGATGGTTTATCAACCTTTAAGTGTCTTGTAGCCCTTGTATAATGTTGTGAAATGTCAGTTTGTCATCACTAGTCGGTCCCACTTCCTTAATGGGACTAGGAGGTCGGGTCATGTCATAGTAGCCCTCAGCTCATGTTTAACCCAACAGGCTGGTGAAAGTGAGTAAAATGTGGGAGGGGTGGTTACATATTGGTATCAGAGCATGGTTCAAATACTTGGATTGAATGGGTAGAATGTGTTTATCGTGTATGCATGTCAATGTCTATATGGTTGTTATACATGCATTGTCATGGTTATGGTTGTCATGTATGAGGTCATGCCATGCAGTTGGTGTTGTCATGCATGATGTCGGTATATTGATATGATTATGTATAACATGTATCATGCTAATCTACATTGATTTTGCAAATGAGATAACCTCCCCCGAACTTCACCGAGGTATGTTGATTATGTTTGTATTTGGTTTATCTGACATGGCATGTTTGCAAGAAGAATAGGATCAAAGATGACTAGCAAAATGGTGGATTACAGTTCACGAGACTCCCCTTACAAATCAGACGAGCAAACAAGAGAGGGGTACTCTCCAAAAATAGTAGACACATTGAGAAGTTTAAAGGTAGAAATTAGAAGTTGCAAAGCAGATAATGATAGGATGATTCAGTGACAGGAAAGGCTTTCCAGGGCATAAAAGAAACAAGCAAAGGGCAATGCAACTATCCTTCAGATTTTGTCAGACTTGCAGCAAAAAGGAAAGCCATAGATAAGTTATGGATAGGAGGACAAGACTAATGGGGGCATATGGTAGCAGGTCTCATAGAGTGCATAGGTCAGACAGGGATGACACAGTCAGAGATGGCAGATTCTTGGATATACCTGATAAGAGAGGCAATGGATATGAGTTGTACTCTAGTTATGGTTTAGACAGGTATCATGGTCATCATCATTATCATCCTTACAGGAGGAGTGACAGCGAATATTTGCTGAATGAGTTCAAGAAAGCCAAGCCACTTACATTCAATGGAGAGTTGAAGAAATCGAAAGATGCAGAGGCATGGTTACTTGGAATGAAGAAGTTCTTTGAGTTGCATGATTATACGTAGAACGAGAAGGCTAAAATAGTTATTTTCAGTCTCAAAGGGAAAGCAAACATCTGGTAGGAAGAGGTGAAGCGTGTAAGAGATGTCAGGATAGAGGATTTGAGTTGGCATGAATTCAAGAGACTCTCCAGGAAGAAGTAATTTCAAGAGAGGTACTATGATAGTAAGGCTAAGGAGTTCTATGAGTTGAAGATAAGATATATGACAGATGAGAAGTACATGACTAAGTTCCTAGAGTTGTTAAGGTATGTGTCATATCTTAAGGATGAGAAGATAAAAGTTTAGAGATTTATCAGTGGACTGCCATTAACATTTAAGGATTGGATTAAGTATGATGAGCCTTGGTCGATGGAGGAAGTCATTGGGAATTTGAAGCACTGTTATGAGAAATCGAAGATTAAGACCAGGTCTAAATAAGGTTGGAAAGGGAATGACAAGACTAAAGGTAAATGGTCATCGAAGTGAACAAGACCTCAGGATGAAAGTGAGAAAGAGAATGTTGCTCCTTACACGAAGTTTAATGTAGTAGAGAATGCACATGGGTTGCAACATGGAGAGGAACATAATAGAGGTGATGGTAGGAGACAGTTGCAATGTTGGATATGTTGCAAGGAGCATCTCAAGAAGGATTTTTTGTCGTATCAGGGTGGTAGGCCTCAGATCTATAGTGCTCAGGAGGCGAAAATAGTTGGGGATATTGGACAACACATTCCTCATATCTATGCAGCATTTGATAAAAGGCAGGCGGATCACCATGCATCTATTATTGAGATGGAAGTTGGTTATGGGTACTAGGAAACGAGTTCATCATTGGGTAAGAGCTTGCGCATTTGAGATAAATGGTATGCCTACATCAAGACATCTGAATGTGCTTCCATTGGGATCATACAGTATGATTCTAGGTATGGATTGGTTGTATCTTCACAGAACTAAGGTGGATTGTTATGAGAAGGCTATTTAATGCTTGGATGATGATGGAGATAAGAGAATCTTGCAAAGTAAGAAGAAGCTTACATCAGTAAGAATGGTTATAGCTATGCAGGCAAAGTGCAGATGGAGGAAAGGGTGTGTATTATTTGCGGTGCATGTTTCCAATGATAAAGGTAAGGATGTTGAGGATGCATAAGTCTTGAAGAGGTACCTAGTTTTGCAATAGTTTTAGGATGTATTTCCAACAGAGATTTTAGAGTTTCCACCTCACAGGGAAATGAAATTTTCTATTGAGTTGGTACCAGGAGCAGCAACAACATCAAAGGCACCTTATAGGATGAGCATTCAAGAGCTAGTTGAATTGAAGTTGCAGTTGAAGGAAATGCTTGACAAGGGATAAATCAGGCCAAGTGTATCACCTTCGAGTGCACCAATGTTGTTTGTGAAGAAGAAGGATGGTACCCTTAGGTTGTGTATTGATTACAGGCAGTTGAACAAGGTGACCATCAAGAATAAATATCCTTTGTCGAGGATTGATGACTTGTTTGACCAGTTGAAGGGAGCAATAATGTTCTCAAAGATTGATTTGAGATCAGGATATCATCATGTATGCATCAAAGAAGAGCAAATCTACAAAACTGCTTTCTGAATCAAGTACGGGCATTGTGAGTTTATTGTGGTTCTTTTTGGTTTGACTAATGCTCCAACTACTTTCATGTGTTTGATGAATAGTGTGTTACATCCTTATATGGGCAAGTTTGTGATTGTATTCATCGATGATATATTGATATATTCTAAGAATGAGGAAGAGCATGTCAAACACTTAGTAGCAATGCTAAGAATATTGAGAGAGCATCAATTGTATGCCAAGCTTTGTAAATGCAGTTTATTTCAGACAAAGGTACATTACTTGGGACATGTTGTTTCCAAGGAAGGCATAGTAGCAGACCCGGAAAAGATCAGAGCCATCATGAAATAGGCAGCTCCTAGGAATGTGGATGAGGTTAGATCATTCATGGGGTTAGCAGGTTACTACAAGAAGTTCATTAGGAACTTCTCACAGATTGCCTATCCTATTACATCATTGTAGAGAAAGGGAAAGAAATTTGAATGGATAGAGGAATGTGTAGCTAGTTTTGGGCAGTTGAAGCAGTTGCTTACAAATGCTCTGGTCTTGAAGATTGTAGATTTGGATAAAGAGTTTATGGTATCTACAGATGCTTGAAAGAGAGGACTTGGTGGATTCCTAATGTAGGAGGGATAGGTGGTATGTTGTGAGTCAAGGAAATTGAATGAACATGACAAGAACTATGTGACGCATGATCTTGAGTTGGCAGCGATCATTAATGCATTAAAGATGTGGAGGCACTATCTTCTTGGTAGGAGGTTTGTGTTGATGAGTGATCACAGTGGGTTGAGATACTTGTTTGGCCAACCTAATTTGAATGTCAGGCAAGCTAGATGGTTGACCATGTTGAGTGTGTTTGACTTCGAGATCAAGTACATTAAATTAAAGGAGAACATGGTTGCATATGCTCTTAACATATGAGTACATGTGAATCACATAGCAACTATGAACTCATATGGGACAGATTTACAACATCGAATCTTACAGGCAGGACAACAGGATGACAGGTATAGGGAGCTTAGGCATAGGTTATAGCAGTAGGGTAAAGGTGAATAGGATGTGGACTATCGTCTCACAACAGATGGTTTGGCAAGATTTAGGGAGAGGATCTACGTGTCAGATAGTAGTGAACTCAAGAAGCTTATCTTGAGGGAATTTCATGTTAAGCCATATTTAGGTCATCTGGGATATCAAAAGCTCTAACAGTTGTGAATAAGTTCTACTGCTGGCTGAATTTGAAGAAAGAGGTAGTTGATTCATTACCATGGTTTTGGATTGTCAACACGTAAAAGCAATTTAAGCATCTAGATGGTATATTGCAGCTAATTCATATTCTAGAGTGGAAATGGGAGGTCATTTCCATGGACTTCATTACAAGTTTGTTGAGGACATATAGACAACATCATTCCATCATGGTTGTGGTTGACAAGTCAACGAAGATAACTCACTTCATTCTAGTTAAGTCTACTTATTCATCTAGTGAGGTAGCACATGTCTTCATCATTGAGATAGTAAGATTACATGGTATTCTTAAGAAGATTGTATCTGATAGAGACGCAAAGTTCCTTCCAGGTTTTAGAAGGATTTCTTTGCATGTTTGGGTACAAAGTTGGCTTTTTGTACAACTTATTATCCATCGACAGATGGACATACATAAAGGGTCAACAAGATTTTGGAGGACATGTTGAGAAGGCATGTTATACACCAGTAGAGGAGGTGTGAGGAGTACCTTCCACTAGTTGAGTTTGCTTATAATAATGGGATCGGGAGTCATAAAGGATGAGTTTGTTTGAGGCACTTTAAGGGTGTAGTTGTAATACTCCCATAAGTTGGAGTGATCCAGTGACCAAGGAACTGATAGGACCAGAGATGTTGACATAGATGGAACAAAATATGCAGGTTATCAAGAAGAATTTAAAGACAACATAGGATAGACAGAAGAGTTATGCAGATCAACACAACGTATTTAAGGAGTTTTAGGTTGGGGAGCATGTGTACTTGCACATCAAGCCCAAGAAGAGCTCCTTAAGGATTGGATCATGTGCTAAGTTGGCACCTCGGTGTCGTTGGCCTTTCGAGATAATTGATATGTTTGGAACAGTGGCCTACAGACTTGCACTACCTTTGAAAATGAAATTCCATGATGTTTTTCCATGTTTCATTGCTTAAAATATATGTGAAAGATGTTGATCACATAATTGATTGGTCTATATTACAGGTGGATCCATAAGGAGAATTCCAGCTGGAACCTTATCACATATTACAGTGGAAACAACTCATGCTTTGGAACAGAGGAATCGAGCAAGTTAAAGTGCAATGGAAGCACTTTTGGGCCCAATGAAGCTACATGGGAAACGATTGATCAAATGCGGGCTATGTATCCTTCATTCTTTGTCACTTGAGGCAAAGATTTTTTGGTATATGTACATATTTATGTATGGTTGTTATTGTAAATACCACAATAAGTTGTGTTATAAAGCTCCAAAAAGTGGTATGGTTGTCATGTTGTTATGTTGGTTTTGGTTTTCAGTAGGTTGTTCATTGTAAATATTGCTTCGAGCTAAGTTATAAAGCTCCATGGGCGGTATGTTTTGGTTTTCAATGGTTTTGTTGGTTGTAGGTTTCATTGAACACCGAGGACGACGTTCCCCTAAGGTGGAGAGGTTTGTAACAACCCCAGTTCAAAAGTTAATGTAAAATAAAGTTAACAAAGGCAAAATAAGACCAAAGTCATGGGACACATATTTCAAGATGCATGTTGGGAAAAACATCCTAGTAGGTGTTCATTTATTTTATTGTGGCTAAGGAAATTGGCAAATGCATTAAAAAGGAAAAGAGGCATTATTTGGCATTTTATTTATGAAAATAAAGGAAAATAGGAGAAAAGGAAGATGACAGGTCACATATTGCATGAGAAGGAAATTGAAGGAAAAATATAGGAAATTGAAGAAAATAAAGGCCTCAATAATAAAAAGGCTTCCAAGGATCAGTTTACAACTTGTTGTCAATTTGGATTTGGAATTGGATTTAGAGAGAGAAGAGCACCAAGAGGAGAAAACAAGCAAGCAAGCAAAGGAAGGACAAGGAAGCAAAGGAAAGCAAGGATCAAGTAAGGAAAAGTTGGATCAAGAAGCTTCAACTAGAATACTTGCAGGTAACAAGTTGCATGTGTGCTTTCCTAGTTGGTTTGTAAATGAAATGTACATGCATGTGTATTTGGTTCTCTTGTTGTCATTGGGATGGATTTTTCTAGGTGTGACAGTAGTTTCAACTTTGCCTTGCCATTTCCAGATAGCCATGGTGTGATGGGGTTCTTTCATTTAGTTGAGATTTGGATTTCCAGATAGCCATGGTGTGATGGGGTTCTTTCATTCAGTTGAGATTTGGATTTCCAGATGGTTTTGGAACTGGGTGAGGTGGTCTTAAAAAAATTCCTAAGGGCCTAGGAATATCTTTACTAGTTTTGGTGGGATTGTGGTAAAGATTGAGGGTGGAGACGGGTAAATTCCTCAAGGTATTGGTGAAGAAATTATGTGGCATCCAAGATTGTTTTGGGCTTAGTGATCCCTTGACCGATTTTGGCGAGATTGCAATAAATCCCTAGGGTTGAGGTGGTTTAATCTTCGGGAATCCCTGGTTGTTTATGTTCTTGTTTTGGGCCTAGTGATCCCTTTACTGATTTTGACAGGATTGTGATAAAGCCTAAGGGTGGAGGTGGTTTAATCTCCAGGAAGCTCTTCTTAAATTTGTATTTAGTCCAACATTCACACTTGGAATATGGAACGAGGATGATTAGCTGAAAGAAAGATTTGGTTAAGCTCAATCTATGGTTAGGTGGTACGTCGAAGTCCCTGACTTGGTTGGATTTTTCATATGTTAATAAGAGCTATATTCTTCTTGTGTTTTATGAGTACTTATATTTGGTATTATGTGGCTTTGATGGTTGTTCTATTATGGTTATTATTTTGGTTATAAGCATGGCTTCATAACAGGTTCTAGTTATGGCTCTTAACATGTTTTGATTAGTTGATGAATGGTTTATGAATACATTGGCTGACAAATGTTATTGCAATTATTGTGAGAGGGCATTAGACCTTCTCTATGATTATCAGATAAGTATCAGACCCCTATGTTCAGATATGCATTCATGACCTATAGATTGCATGTTCTCAATATGTTTGACGAAATGTCTGTCATGTTCTCGGCAGTCTATGTTAGTTTTTGCCTTCAAATTTGTATCTCTAACATTGTTGTCATGCCATTATTAAATTTGAGAAGTTACAGGAAGTTATGGGCTGCGGTATGGAGGCTAGCCTGGAATTTAGGCTCAGAATCCGGGATCGCATGCTCCTAACTAGAAAGTTTAGGTTGCAATTGCATGGATGTAAGCTTGTGCATGTAGTTGGAGGCTACCAACTACATGTAGGCCTTATTGTGGGAGCGGTTGAGGCCAAAGGCAGAGAAGGAGGGGTCCAAATTAGGGTTTTCCCACTTGGGATAGTTTCTCAACCTTTAAGTGTCATGTAGCTCCTGTAGAATGTTGTGAAATGTTAGTTTGTTGTCAGTAGTCAACCCCACTTCATTAATGGGACATTGGAGGTCAGGTCATGTCATAGTATCCCTCAGCTCATGTTTACCTCGACAGGCTGATGAAGGTGGGTAAATGTGGGAGGGGTGGTTACAGGCTTGACATGTGTACTTAAGGATACCAAGGCGAAAACCTCTTCTTGCTCAGTATTCCCTTATGAAATTCTTGCATGCTGCTCTTGTTTCCTTATCTTGTGAAGTCTGAAAGATTCCCCAATGACCTTTGGGGTTTCTTGTTCCCCTTGTTGTTCCTTTATTTCCTTCTCTGGTTTTTCTTCTCCCTCTTCTTTACCAACCTCTTCTTCTTCCTCTACTTCTTCATCTCTTTTTCTTCACCAACCTCTCCTTCTGCAGAACCATGCATCATCACCTCTCCATGTTCTAGTAAGGCTTGGGCTTGAGCTTCAAGGAAAGCTTCCCTATCCATATCCATAAAAATTGTCCATGACACAGGGTTTCTGATATGCTCTAGAGCATCTATGACAATGAGCCTTATTATCCTATGATGAGCTATGTATTGAATGTCGTCCCTTTCTCACCCTTTGGCTCATCTCAACTATGAAATGAAGAAGAAAGTGAGGAATGTTCAATCTGTTTGGGATAGTAAAATCCATTTGGAACCTTAACTCATAAAGCTACCTAAACTGATAGACATAGACAACATCGAGTCTCCCCTCATAGGGTATGTATTTTAGAATGTGATAGGCTACCTTATCCCATGGGTAGGGTAGACTCTCTCTCCTAATCTTATTTTTATCTTCAAGTAGTTGCTCCTTAGGGAGGAAGAAGTTATTTTTGGTTGTGATAGCCTTTTTTTCTCTCCTCCTTGATACATCTTACTCCCAGGGGCAATGTGGCCACCCTGCTAATGACTTATGCATTTAAATGGATAATGAGTACTCTCACAATGGTGGTAGCATTATCTTCCCCTTGAGACCAAAGGCCTACTACAAACTCATGAGTAATTTCATCATCATACCCTTTGAATTTCTCAAGGAACTCGAACCACTGGTGGTTTGCAAGGATATCTCTGATGGGTGTGTGTTGGTGGGTCCTTGATGAGTCTATTGGATCTCTTCTATTAAAACCATCCCCTATAACTATCACTGAAGTTTCTTTTTTCCTTTTTTAAGGCAATTCTCGTCCTAATTATCAACTTTAGAGCAAACTAGGGTTTCATAATAGGACTTATAAGGAATATTTTATTGTTTTGGGGTAAAGAAATGGAAAAAAAATACATGGCAACTCAAAATAAGTTCATTCTCGTACTATTATGCTTATTTCACAAGATAAAATCACACTTCAATTTCCTTCTCATATTCAGGAGTTTTGCTACAGGAAGTTCTTGTGGAAAAATCTAAACAATTTCACAGGATTCTTGTTCATAGAAGGTGAATAAAATTGTTTACTTACCCTTCCCTTGGAGGTTCCGTCATAACTCTAGGGTTTGGTGGGAAAAATTGCAGAACACCGAGCTCTTTTGTACCTCTTCGGACAATCATGTAGCTCCTGAGATCAATCATGTAGCATGTAATATGTAACATATAGCACACAATTTATATCTTGTAGTAGTTGTCTCATGACTCTATAGCTTATTCTGTAGCAACCTATGAAACCCCTAATGTAGGTAGCTCGACTTCTAACGATGTTAGTGGCCCTCCTTTCCTTTTTTAGTATGAAAATTTTATGCTAAATGAGGCTCGAGCCCGCTTTTAAGACATCAGTGGCTGGGTGGTGGGCTCAGTGCATTGTATGAGCTAACAAACATCTACCATCTTTTCAACTTCACCATAGGCCCATTTGCCCACTACTCGTTATCATAACCCTTTTATTTTTTTCATTTTCTCCAAATGTGATGAGAGATAAAGATAACCCCTACTAAATGTTTGAGGGTGGCTGAGACTATTGAACCATTTCTGTAACAACCCCTAGTTGATTTTCCATGTAAATAAAATAAAACCAAGGTCATGGGACACATATTCCAAGGTGAATGGTGGGCAAACATTATAGTGGGAATCACTTGTGGTTTATTATTGGCTATGGAATTTGGCAAACGCATTAGCAAATGCAAATAGGCATTAAATGACATTTAATTAAGGAAATAAAGGAAAATAGGAGAAAAGGAAGATGAATAGACACAAATATGCATGCAAGGGAAATTAGAGAGAAAATGAAGGAAAACGAAAGAAATAGGAAAAAAGTAAAGGAAGAGACATGAGTCATCAATGATAAAAAGGAACCAGAGAAACAATTGACAACTTTTGATAATTTTTTGCTCAACTCTTGATCATTCTATCTCCCTTCTTCCACACTCTTTACACACTCATACACTCTTACACACTTATAGAATTCTTGAAGCATGCTGGCATTCACTTAGACTTGGAGAGAAGTAAGTAAAGGAATTTGTGGGCAGCGAAAAAGAAGGTTGGATCAGCATCTACAACTAGAGTACATCGTAGGTAATAGGTTGCATGTGTTATTTCCTTATTGAGATTTGAATGCATGGTACATGTATGTGGTTATTTGGTTGCCTTGTTGTAGTGGGTTCTCCATTTTGATTAAGCTTTGGATGGTTAATCGACTTGGATCCTGATTGAGGTGGTCTCAGGAAAATTCTCAATGTTCAAGGGTGGAGATGGGATTTCTCCTGGAACTCTTGACGAATTGGTGGAGAAAGGAAAATTCCTCTAGAGCCAATGAAGGAACTTAGAGGCATCTAATCTTGTTTTGGTATTAGTGATTTCTAGATCGGTTTAGGTGAAATCAGTATGGTTGAGGGCTGAGGTGGTTTGGCCTCTGGAAGCCCTCATTGTTCTGTTTTGGTTTAACCTATATGATCCCACATTCATGCTTGGAATATCGCATGGGGGTGATTGGTTGAAAGAGATATTTTGTTCAACCCAATCTATGGTTGATTGGTACGTGGAAGTCCCTGACTTGGTTGGATTTTGCATATGTTAATACGAGTCATTTTCCTATTGTGATCAATGAGCACATGTAGTGGTTATTATGTTGATTTTATGGTTGGTTTGTCATGGATGTATTTTGGTTATATGCTGGTTATAGTCATGGTTAAATGATGTGCTCTTGTTATGGATCTATTCACGATTAAATAAGTTATTGAATGGTTAATGAATACACAAGCTAACTAGTGTTTGATGGAGCTAGCTTGAGAAGGCATTGAGCATTCTTGATGATTTTCTGATGAAGTCGAGAAGACTATGGAAAGATATGCATTCATGACTTGTAGCTACTATGTTTAACATGTGTTTGACGAAACTTTTCTCATGCGTTTGGCAATTTCATAGCTAGGCCTAGCCTTGGAATTTATCTTATAGACTTATATCATCTTAGTTTGCATTTTGGGAAGTTTTGGGTAGTTATGGGCAGTTGGCTTCTAGCTAGCCCTGAAAATTCAAATCTGGGTTTCCAACCGCATCCTCTGAACTGGAAAAATTCAGCTGCAACTGCATGGAGGAAGGTTGTGCGTGTGAATGGAGCCTTCCAACTGCATGCACAACTTGGCATGCTTGTGATTGGAATGTAAAATTTTAGAAAAAGAAAGTTCCATCCTGGGGCAGGGTTATCAACAGATGTTGTTTGGTATTTGAGTGATGAGGTGCTCCTGGGAGGTGGCAATATGTTTTCGGTTAGTAGACCCCACTTCCATATCTGGAATATGGATGTCAGGTAATGTCATAGTAACTCTCAGCTCATGTTTACCTAGAGAGGTTGTAAAAGTGGTTAAATATTGGATGGAGTGGTTACACGGTGGTATTAGAGCAATTTTGTTCCCTATAAACCTTTCTTTGGTACCAGTGTTGCAAAGTGCTATCAAAGCAAGGTTTATAGTAATAGACATCGGGGTACATGCAGATGGTTATGGTTATCATGTATTCAATTATTGTTACAGTTTTGTATTATTATCATGCACACATCATGATGTCGATATGTGTTGTTATTACTATATCTATATCGCGTTAATCAAGACTGAATTTTGCAGATGTGATAACCTCCTGTGAGATGCACTGAGGTATGATTTTGATTATGTCTTCTTTCTGGTTTATCTGACATGGTTTGTTTGCAGGGAAATAGAAGGCTAGAGATGAAGATCATAATGGTAGATTACAGTTCACAAGACTCCCTGTACAAGCCTGATGTAAATCCAATTGAATGGGAGAAGTCAATCGAGCAACAAGGAGAAGAGTATTCTCCTGATTTAGAAATACACTGAGGAGTCTGAGGGCAGAGATTAGAAGTTGCAAGGTAGATAATAACAGGTTGATTGAGGCATAGGAAGGACTTGCAAGGGCACAAGAAAAGTAAACATAAGTCAATGAAGTGATTCTTCAAAGCCTTTCAAACTTACAAAAGCAGTGACAATTGGGGAACAATCATGGAGATAGACAAGAGGAGAAGACTAATGGGGCATATGATAGCAGGTCTCAGAGAAAACACAAGATGGACATAGATGATACAATCAGAGGTGGCAGATCTTTGGATACATCGAAGAGGAGGGGTAGTAATTGTGGGTTCTATTCTAGTTCTTCTTCCAGGATACATCATCACCATCACCGCCAACATCCTTATAGGAGGCTTGAGAAGCAATACTTACCAGAAGATTTCAATAAATCCAAGCCCCCTACTTTTGATGGAGAGATGAAGAAATCAGAAGATGCAGAAGCATGTTTGCTTGGGATGAAGATGCTTTTCATATAGCATGATTATTTAGAGAATATGAAAGCTAATATAGCTACCTTTAGTCTCAAGGGAAAAACAAATATATAGTGGGAGGATGTAAAGCATGTCAGAGGCATTAGAGAAGAAGAGTTTATTTGGGATGATTTTGAAAGACTTTTTAGAATAAAGTACCTATTTGAAAGACATTATGATGAAAGGGCCAAGGAATTCTATGAGTTGAGTATGGGTTCTGTTGTAACATGCATTTTTGTTACCTTTAGTATTCATTTTTCATTCAAGAATCACTTGAAAATATTTCAAAAAATAGATAAAAGCAAGAGGAAGAAGTGATAATGGCATATCGGAAATCGCTAAAGGAATAAGTAAGAATAAAAGAATCGGCCCCAATACAACCAAGGATCAAATCAAATCATAATATAAATGGTTATATGTAGCCATAACCAATATATATATGTGTGTGTGTGTGTGTGTGTGTGTGTGTGTGTGTGTTAGCGATGCGATTAAATCGCAATCGCAAATCATAGTGGGCAGTTATAACATAGCACCTCAGCTTTGGCCGATTGCGATTCGTGATAGCCGAACCCGAAACACATATATATTATGTTTTAAAGCCCCGCCGGGTCCGTGATATCACATAACACTTTATATATGTGTATATGGCTATGCCTATTGCGATATGTGATCGACCGAACCTAAAAAACTTTATGTTACGTTTTATAATGTCGGCGGGTCTGCTGTATCGCAAAGCGTCGTATGCATGTGTTGGGTTCCACCGATTGCGATTTGTGATAGCAGCTGGACCCAAAAAATGATATATTGTGTTTTATAAAGTCAACGGGTCCGTAAAGCACCGAATTCATATGTCATGGTCCCGCCGATTGCGATATGCGATGGTCGGACCCGATATGGTATATATTATGTTTAATTCTTCTGGCGCGTCTGTTATGTCGCATATCGTTAAGTTTTGTATTGATATATCAATTGAAGGCGCTGATTCTGATTTGCGATACGAAGTCAATGGAGTATTGAACGAGCAGATCCGATGGATTTATGAAGCAGAATTGCTTCTTTTTGAGTTCCATAATAGTCAAAGGTTGCATTGATTTCGTTATGTAAAGGGGAAAATCAGTGTTAGAGGCAAATTCAAAGGAAGGTAATTAGTGTGGTTCAATTGCATTTTGGCCAATTAAAGCGCACCCGATACATGCGTAAGCCCAGATTTATGCACAAGTCAAAGTCAAACACTGTTTATTATGGTTAAAGCGGATTAATCATTATTAAAGCATCTACAAAAGAAATCAAGAGCCGATTAACAGAGCCGAAAAGCCAGCAGTCATTGGCATCTTCTGTGTTCAGTTATTTTTCGTTATTTTATGTTCTTTGAGATGTCTTCACCCTCTATGTAATATTTTGTAATAATTCTTACTTCAAATAGTTAGAGAAACAATTTTAGTAGTTTGACAGTTTCAGAGATCAGCAACTGTTTCACAATGTATAAAAAGAGGAAAATTTACAGAGAAGGGGTTGTTCGAATTTTGGAGAACCTAGAGACTAAGCCACTGTATTCCTAATATTGTTGTTGATTAATGAAAGAATCATAAGTTTCCATGAATTGTTGGGTATAATTTTGTAACTTATCTATCATGTGTCATCTTATGTTTTCTTCTTTCAAGTATAGTAATGAAGCTGCAGGTCTTTATTTGCTTATGTAGATAAAGTTAAAATCCCTTAAAAGGGCGCTCCTATACTTGAAGTTTTCACCTTCCTTTCTAAGTTACAGATAATAGTTTCTGTGCAAGGCAACATATTATCTTTAATTTCTCCAAGGGTCACAGATAATAGTTTTTCTGTCAAGCAACATATTGTCTATGATTCAGTTCTCATTTTCATAATTCTTCTAAGTGACGGATAGTAGGTTCTGTGTTAAGCAACATATTATCTTTAACTTCTCCTTCAAGCTTTCTTCATTAATCATTTATATCTAGCAACAAATGGCATTCTTAGATTTTCCGGTCACATATGTATTAAGGGTTAAAGACCTAGTTTTCCAGGTCCTTCATTTAAGAATACAACAAAGAATAAAGTGACAAATAAGTGACAACAAACAATAATCATTAACGGCTTAAGCACAGTCTATCCACAACCAGGAAATTGGTTTCTTAAGGTACAACATTAATTGGCGCCATTGCCGAGGAAAGAAGACAATAACACTTTTCCCTGGGTTTTCAATATTTTCCTCTGGTTGTTCAGTGAGGAGGAAATATTTGGCTGTTTTGAATCAAAGCAATAACTTTGGCTCCAAGAAGACACCATACAAGATCAGACACTTCAAAACAAAAGGTTCAAGCTCCTTCAGATCCTGAAAGGTTAGTTTCTAAGAGGGTTGGAAGGTCTAAGATCCCAATTACATCAATTCCTACATTGTCTGCATCAAGCAGCAATTCACCTAAACATTCATCTGATAAAGAGTCATCTTCTTCATCATCTTCATTTCAGGAACCTAACTGGCAAAAGCAATCTTTAGAGTCTGTTACTTTTCATTTATCTGCTATAGTTATTCAACCTAAACCAATAGCCACATTACCACCTCTACATATTTCATTTACCTCTCAGTCAGGTTCCACGTCTGTTGGTAATCAAAGTTCAATAAATATGGCAGCACCTGCATTTTTGATGAATAGGTATGCACCTCTTTAACTGCCACAACTGTTCAATCAAATGCCGCAGGATTACCTCAAAACTCTTCCTCTTTTTTCAGGGGAAGATGAACGGACAACAGAGAATCATATAGTAGTATTTGGTAATTTTGCAGAAAGCCTAAATGTTGAACATTTATATGTTATTGTAAGACTTTTTGTTCAATCCTTGGATGGATAAGCAAGGAAATGGTTTAAAGGACTTCCTAATAATTCTATTCCTTCTTGGGAAGAGATGGAACGTTTATTCATCCAGAAATGGGGAGAAAAAAGAGACCATGGGTATTCATTAACAGAGTTTAATGCCATAAAGAAGAAGTGTGATGAAACTGAGGTTGAATTTGTCAGAAGGTTTAACAAATTGTACAATAGTCTTCCAGTGGAGATTAAGCCTCCTCCTGCTGGTGCAAAAATAACTTTTGCAGGGGTTTTTGAATCAAACTTTGGATTCAAATTAAGGGAAAGAAGATATCCAACCCTTGATCAAATCCAAACAGATGCATTAGAGATAGAAGCAAATCTAGTAGCTGCAGGAAAAGCACCAGAGACACAACCTATCCAAGACAAGGGAAAAGCAAAGATGGAATCCTCTCAAAGTCAAACATTGGAGGATATGAGTAATGTAACTAAAACTTTGTCAGATAAGTTAAATAAATTAGAGTTAGAAAATAAGTGTTCTTAGAGACAAACACAGTATAATAAGAACTTTAATCCCCAATACAGAAGACAACCTTTGCAAATCTTGCAAAGGGAAAGAAAAGATCAAGATCATATTCAAGCACCATTATATATAGAAGCAGATCTTGGTGAAGAACAACCTGAAGATCAAATTTCTACATTATATGCAGTAGATGAAGATGAACTTGGTATCGAACGAGAAGAATATGTATATGATGAAACAAATGCCATTCATGATGAAAATGAAATTGATGAATATTGGAAACAATTTTTTGATTTTATGCATGCTGACTACATAAGAAGTATGACTTGAGATCGAGGAAAAGATCAAGAAATCAAGAAAATGAAAGTGAGCAACAAGTTTCAACTTCCTCACTAAAGGCGACTCCACAAGAATCTCAGTCTGCAAAACAAGTAAATAAAGGAAAGCAGCAACAGAACACAAATGGCAAGACACAGATACTTCAAGGTGAGTCTTCTCAAGATCAAACTGAAAAAATTCCTTTGGAGAAACTTGTTTCAATTCCTCAAGTAATTCCAGTCATGAAGAAAGCTGAAGATGAGAACGAAAGGATTGCTAAACAAGGTCACTTGTTTAGTCTTACTAAGGAGTTGGAAAAGGTAAGAATACAAGTTCCCTTTACAGAGTTGGCAAAAACACCTATTTATCAAAAGGAGATTGCTGAGTTTATTAATTTAAAAGAAAATGAAAGTATAAATGACACTGTAAATTTGGAAGAAGATAAACCAGTAGTGGTTTTTGGCCCACATGTAGAGGAAGCAGATTCTTCAATACCTCCTTTTTATATTTCCTTATTGGTCCATGATTTCCTCCTACATAATTGTATGATTGATTCAGGAGCTTCACATACTCTTATGCCTTTGTTAGTGATGAAGCAACTAAATCTACAAGTTACCAAACCTTATAGGGACTTGTATTCTTTTGATTTGAATAAAGTCCAGTGTCTGGGGGTTATTAAGGATCTGGCAGTGTCACTAGCCCAAATTCCAACTAAAAGCTTGGCCATCGATGTAGTAGTAGTAGATGTTCCTGCTAGATTTCGAATGCTTCTATCTAGGTCCTGGGGGGCTAAATTGGGTAGTGTTTTGAAACTAGATTTTACATATGCTATTATACCGATTTTTGGTGGGAAAGAAAGGAGATTGTACAGAGAAACTATATTTGTAAAAACAATTACAAAAAATGGAGCAAGTAATTCACCTATATATAGCCAGGAGAAGGATGATTTTGCTTGTTTCACACTACATGATAATGCAGAGCTAGTTGAAGACAATCAGAAGCAGCTTACTTTAGCCAATGTAATTACAGAGCTGCAAACCGAAGGAGTGTGGAAATGCTTCTTTGATGGAGCTTATTCCAAGGAAGGAACAAGTGTTGGTTTTCTTCTAACTGCACCTGGAGGCAATATGTTCCCTTTTTCTTTCAAATTAAAGTTCGAGGCAACAAACAATGTGGTGGAATATGAGTCATTGATTATTTCTCTACAAATAGCTAAATAGATGGGAGTTAAGTCAATTTCTGCTTTTGAGATTCAGAGCTGATCATAAGCAAATAAAAGATCACTTCCAAACAAAACACCCTAGGCTTAGGGCATACAGAAATGAGGTATGGGATTTGATTGAGAACTTTTTTGAAGTTTTTAACATTCGATTTGTTCTAAGAGATGAGAATAGATTAACAGATTCATTGGTTGTAGCTGCTAGTACTTTCAAGCCTCCTATTAATCCAAGACTAAGATATGAGGTAGAAATGAGATAGAGACCTTCTGTTCCTGATAATGTTAAAAATTGGCAAGCTTTTGAAGATGATCAGCAGATTAAAGAGTTTTTGGCTATGGTTGAAGAGTTTGAGGACACATAAATTGATCAGGGTGAAGAAGAGAACAAAAATTGCATAAGTCAGTGGTTTAAAAAATTCAATAGCAAATCAAAAAATCTTTCAATTGAAAGATTATATTCTGCCAAAGGGATTGTTCCTCTTGAAAGTCTTTTCAATTCCAATGATGTGGTTGTTGACTCAGGGAAAATTTCACAATATGAAGATATTCAAGATCACAACATTGGAACTCAGGAGAAACCCAGGTTAGTAAAATTATACGGTGGAGTTTCACCCAATTTTCAAGAGAGATATATTAAACTTTTCAAGAATTATGTTAATGTCTTTGCATGGTCCTATGACGATCTCAAAACTTATGATGTAAATATTATTCAACATAAAATTCCTTTGAAGGAGGGAATTAAACCCTTCAAACAAAATCTTAGATAGATAAATCCGTTGCTTCTACCAACAACTGAAAAGGAGTTCAAAAAGTTGCTTGATGCCAAAATAATAGTTTCACTCAGGTATTCTGATTGGGTGGCTAATTTAGTGCCTGTGAGAAAGAAAAATGGAGAAATAAGGTTATGCGTGGACTTCAAAAATCTCAATAGGGCTTCTTTAAAAGATAACTATCCATTGCCTAAAATGGATCATGTACTGTAAAAGGTAACATGATCTTTTAGAATGTCAATGCTGGATGGATTTTCTGGGTATAATTAGGTGGTTGTGAATAAGGATGATCAAAAGAAGACGACATTTACAACCCTCTGGGGAAACTTTATGTATGCTAGAATGCCTTTTGGATTGATGAACGCAGGTGCTATGTTTCAGAGGGCTATGGACATTCCTTTTGTGGGAGATAAATTTGTAGTAATATATTTGGATGATATTATTGTTTTCTCAAAGTCTGATGAAGAACATTTGGACCATTTGAAAAAGACTTTTGATAAATGTAGAAGATTTGGGCTTTCCCTGAATCCCAAGAAATCTAGTTTTGCTCTGGAAGAAGGAAAACTATTGGGGCACATTGTTTCCAGAGATGGAGTAAAGATAGATCCGACATGAGTACAAGCCGTGCAAAAAATACCACTGCCTAGAAGTAAAAAGGATATCCAAATTTTCTTGGGAAAGATAAACTTCCTAAGGCGATTTGTGTCCAACTATGCGGAAATCGTAAAAGAAGTTATTGATATGCTGAAGAAGGAGAATGAAGTGCGTTGGACCAAAGAAGCTAGAGAATCATTTTCCAGGATTAAAGAAGCATTGCAGGCAGCTCCAATCCTAATCAACCCTTATTATCAAAAGCCTTTCCAAGTTTTTTCCATTTGCGTCATCAAATTCAATACCGATGTCTTGTTGCAGAAAAATGATGAAGAGAAAGAACTGCCAGTTGCATTCTTCAGTAAGATTCTCAGGGACACTGAGCTTAAATATAATATTATTGAGAAACAGGTATATGTTTTGGTAAATGCCCTGAAAGCTTTTAGAATTTATGTGTCGCATTCACAAATCATTGCTTATGTGCCAAATGCAGCAGTAAAAGATGTGTGAGTATAGGCTGACGTTGAAGGTAGAAGAGGAAAATGGATAGCCAAGATCCAAGAATATGATTTGGACATAAAACCCACAAAATTTGTGAAAGGGCAAGGATTGGCAAAAATGTTGACAGAATCAAATTTTCAGGCATTAGGAATCAACCTGCTGACACCTGTGGATGAAGGAGCAGCTGAAGAAAATGAAGGAAAGCAAGACCCAGGTATGAAGATCAGGCTTAAGTTTCTGTGTTCAAAATGGTATAAGCATATAATTCATTATTTGTGCTTTCTTTCCTGCCCCCAATCTCTAGATAGAACAAAGTATAGAGCACTAAAGATCAAAGAGCAGCCATATATGATTGTGGAAGGCAGTTTATACTGGAAGGATCTTGTTGGAATTTTATTACTATGTTTAACAGAGGATGAGTTTACAGGAACAATCGAAGATTATCATGAAGGGTTATGTGGAGGACATTACAGTTGGAAAATGACTGCACATAAAATCCTTCAGGCATGATTTTATTGGCCTACTTTATTTGGTGATACATATAAGTTTGTTAGAAGTTGTAAGAAGTGTCAGCTTTTTGCTGAAAAGAAGAGATTAGCCCCTTTACCTTTGATCCCAGTCTTCATAGAGGAACCATTCAGACAATGGGGATTAGACTTTGTCGGAGAGATCAATCCACCTTCAAGTGGACAACACAAGTGGGTTCTCACAACAACTGATTACTTCACCAAATGGGTAGAGGCTATACCTACTAAGAAAGCAAATGATCAGATAGTAATGAAGTTCCCGGAGGAGAATATTTTCAACAGATTTGGATGCCCCATCAAAATTATAACAGACAATGCTCAAGTCTTCAATTCAAGTAAGTTCATTGCTTTTTGTCACAACTATAATGTTATTGTGTCCAATACAACAGCTTACCATCCATAGAGAAATGGATTAGCTAAATCTACTAACAAAACTTTGATGACGATCCTTAAGAAAACCATTGCAGAAAATCGAAGAGATTGGGATTCTAAGTTAAAGTTTGCTCTATGGGCTACTAGAGTAACTTCAAGAAGATCTACAGGGAAATCACCTTTTGAATTAGTTTATGGGACTCAAGCTCTGTTTCCAAGTCAACCCTGTGAAACTAGTGATTGCAATGACTTAGGAGACAAAAGAAGAACCAAATGCTTTGATAAGAAGAATGAATAAAGTAGCGGAGCTAAGCGAGAATAAGGACAAGGTAAGAGACAACTTGATTATGTATCAGTCCAAGATGAAAAGTATTTTTGACAGAAAAGCCAAGGAAATTGACTTTAAAGTTGCAAATTTAGTATTAAGATGGGATGGGATACTAGAAGGGAAGATAAGGGTGAGCATGGGAAGTTTGATCCTCTCTGAAATGGTCCTTTTAGAATTGTTGAAGCAAGATCCAATAACACTTTCATTCTTGAGAATATTGATGGTGAAATCCTACAGTTGCTTGTCAATGGGCAGTACCTCAAGCATTACTTCCAGTTATGAAGAATAATAGTCTTTCATTGTAAATATCGAAGTGAAATCAATGTACAAATGCCATAGAATTTAATTTTTTGTGAAGCAATATATGACTCCATGCCCGAGGTGAAGGCACTAATCTACGGTTCTTAGTGCTTCTGTGGCAAAAGCACTATCCCCAGGTGGAGCCAAATGTTGTAACATGCATTTTTATTACCCGTAGTATTCATTTTTCATTCAAGAATCACTTGAAAATATTTCAAAAAATAGATAAAAGCAAGAGGAAGAAGTGATAATGGCATATCGGAAATCGCTAAAGGAACAAGTAAGAATAAAAGAATCGGCCCCGGTATAGCCAATGATCAAATCAAATCATAATATAAATGGTTACATGCAGCCATAACCAATATGTGTGTGTGTGTGTGTGTGTTAGCGATGTGATTAAATCGCAATCGCAATCATAGTGGGTAGTTATAACATATCACCTCGGCTTTGGTCGATTGCGATTCGCGATAGCTGGACCCGAAACACATATATATTATGTTTTAAAGCCCCAACGGGTCTATGAAATCACATAACACTTTATATATGTGTATATGGCTATGCCAAGTCCTCTGTAAACAAGCATCTGAATCGACAGACCATCTTTTTTTTAAAATGTGAATCATCGACTAATCACTGGCAGTCTATCTCCACAACGATCCAATTAACGGGCAGATGGGAAGGGGATAACATAAACCATGCATGGGAAAGACGGTGTAGTGCGCACTGCAGATCTAAGTTGATCTATCTCCCTCTCCTCATATGTTGGAATATTTGGCTGATACGAAATCGAATTATCTTTCATGAAGCAGTAGCCAATTGGTAGAATATTACAACAAATATCATCTCTGCCTACCATGAACTACCTGATCACACTAGGCCACGTCTTAGAAGATCACTTGCACCCAATACCATTGACAAATCTACCCCCTGGGCATATTTTGACGGCGCTGCACAGGACCAAGGGTGTCAGGGAGGATTCCTACTGTTCCTATATGAACAACATTACTTCAAGGTCAAGATGGGACTCGAAGAAGGGACAAACAATTTCTCTGAATTAATCACCCTTTGTCATTTACTGCAAATTTCACTTGGCCACAATTGCTACAATCTACAAATTTATGGAGACTCAAAAATCATTATAAATTGGTTCAATAACACCACTTCTTGCCATGCACACGCTCTCAGAAATATTCTGGATGAAGTGAACATATTCAAAGCACAGTTTAACTCTTGTCATCATATTTATAGGGAACATAACTTCAGCGTTGATAGGCTTTGCAAGGAGGCCACTCTACTACCTAGAGGCCAATGGATGATACAGGAGCAGAGGGGTACCGCTGAGTACCAATACTACCACATGCCATATATCGATCAGACATATCATAGGGCTGAGAGACCCTAATCATATTTTTGGGACCTGCACAGTTTTTTATTTTGTATATATTTTAGCTATATCTCTTTCTCAGACTATATATTATGGACATCGCCTTGCATGGTGTATGTATATTGTAGATAACTCATATATGACACTCTATTTTCCAGACTCTCTTATGCTATCACCCTGCGTGGTGAATTGGGACTGCCACACACAACGCCATTTTTGTATGACAGAGACATTTTTTGACTGATACACACTGAGATAGCCAAGGGCCAATGATGCATATGCTGCTAAGTATCTACTATATGTAATTTTTCAAAAATAATGAAAGATTACGATTTTTCCAGGGAAAAAAATGGCAATGCTGATAATATGTGATGGGTCGGACCTGAAAAACTTTATGTTACGTTTTATAATGTCGGCGGGTCCGCCGTATCGCAAAGTGTCGTATGCATATGCGTTGGGTTCTACCGATTACGATTTGCGGTAGCAACTGAACCCGAAAAATGATATATTATGTTTTATAATGCCGATGGTTCCTGTTAGGTTCCTATACCCATAGGTTTCATTTTTCATGATTGACAGTGGAAGGCCTAAATATGTTCATCATTGCAGGCTGCAAAGGTTCCATATTTTGTGTACATACTATGAAAATTAAAAAATTAAAAGAGGGTATGTCTTAAAAGAATAATCAAAAGGCAAGAAAATCAAATGGTCAAAGAGAAAAGTGAAAATGAACCCCAAACTAAAGACCAGGAAAGTGGCCAGTCAAAATGCCACTACTATCTTTTGGGCAGTATCATACTCTATAAATATTATTGCTAATCATACTTGATGGGTGGCCTAATAGTCTAAACTGGACCATGCCATGTTTAAATTGCTTGCTGCAGAATAGAGAATGTTCCCTGTCCAAACAGCTCAAGCTTGGCAGATGACTAGCTGGTAGAGAAATGAAGGTGCCCAACTGCTTAAGCTGGGTCCTTGGAAGAAATAAGGGTACATTTTAGATAGGAGGGCAGTCAAAAGAAAAAGAGGACAATCAGGGTCTGCGAATTCAAGTGCACCCACCTCAAAATGAAGGAAAAAATGTTAGGATTACTAGGATGGGTAAGTAGTGCAAGGTTGCAGAAATGGAGGACCATCACCAATTGGCTTATTAAGTGCAAAGACTCATGCCACTCAGGGAATTGGCATCAAAAGCAGAGAGTGGAGGACAAGCATTGGAAGCATGTCTAATTTCCCCTATTTTCCCCCAAACATCATTTACTAACCCCCCCTAGGACCTTGAGATCTGCTCAGGTGTCCAGTCCCACTTCACTTCATGGCAAGATACAGGGTCAAACCATGAAGTTTAAGCATGAAAAGAAGCCACATTTTTGTGTAAAAAATCTTTCCTATCATTTCATTTATCTTCAAATTCCTAAGTTTTACCTCTTAGAACTTAGTTTTACCCCTTCATTCACCTCACAAATCCATATTAACCACTAATGTACTATTTAGCTCCCTAACTCCCCCCCTTCCCTAATTCTATTAGAATCTATAAAAAATTTCCCAAAAAATATGTATAAATACCCTCCCCCTAGCATTATAGCTATATAACCCTTCCTTGGGGAAATATTAACCTACCAGGGGTTGGTATTAGCCCCTTTGTCCCTAGACTATGGTTTTTATCAAAAAACTATGGCTAATGTCAAAAAAATCCGAAACCCCGCCCTCATTTAACCCATTTACCCCTTTATCCGCCCAAATTGCATTTTATTATAAAGTTTTTTAATTAAAACATTTTATAAGGTGGGTGCCTAACCCATAAACCCAAATCCTAAAGTTTGCTACCCACCCCCGCGCCCGATTTAATTAAATTTATTAAATTATTGGGCCGGTCCCCCCTTACCTTAACGCGTCGTCACATCGTATCCACCGCCCACCGTCCGATCACTGACCCCGCCCATCCAACGGTGGGCGGTCATTTTCACATGCGAATAGCTCGACCTTTTGCGTCCGAGCGATTGGCG
>APFE030223064.1:167303-194598 GCA_000404065.3 Pinus taeda
GCTTCTCCTTTAAGAGGAGCTGTCCCAGAATACAAATGTAACAGCTGGATTTATTCTATCACAAGATAAGCTATTTGTTTGTTTTAATAGTCTTGGAGAGTTAAGTACTCACCTACTCCAAGACACTAGCCTAATCTATGTTGGTGCTTCAGAGCCCTAGAAAATAAAAATTTCTATGTTGATTTTAATTTAAGTGTTGATTTTAATGGTTGTTCTTTTAGGACAAAGGTGATGGAAATGAAACTTGATGATGTGTAGACTCGACTCCAATTCTCTAAAAAATGCACCTAAGATGATTCGATAAGTTTTCTTTTCAATGAATGTCCTAATTAAGAGAGTTGAGAGGATGCAATCTTTTCAATAAACACAACTTTCTCAAAAGACAATCAAAGAAACAATTCCCTTTATCTTTCAAACACACAAAACAAGACCGCTCTCTACTTTAACGAAAAAATTCTTTTCTCTTTCAAGACGTCAAATGTTACTCTAAAGCAAATGTCGCAAAGGTGATCGTTGATATTTTCCTATCTAGCGAAAAGCATATAAAACTAATCTAATCAAAGCAAGTTGAAGATCTATGCAAATTTATGAAAAATCACTCAAAAAGCGAAACAAAGGAAACAAATCTAACTTTTCTTAACAACTTAATCTAAGAAGCAAAAGCTTACTAGGATGATTCTTGGGATGTTTTACTTGGAAATGATCGATCCAAGGATTAGTTTATGCAGAATCACAAACTAATCAAAACAAAAACTCAATCTCTTTTGTTCTTTTGTAAAATGAAATTCACAACTTTAAATGAACAAGCTTATTGAAATTTTGCAAAGAGACAACACAAAGGTAGGTTGCTCACGAGGGTAGATTTCGCGATTGGCCCGACTCCTAAGAAAACTGACAAAACCAGAGATATCTAAGGCTTTGCGACTTCTAAACCCAAAGTCACTACAGGACCAATATAAAAACCAAACCCTAAGGCTAAATCTCAAGGAATTTCACTAAAACTTTCGACACTAATGGAAAAAGTATAGGTGAAGATTTTTGACAGTCAACCAGTGGAACTGGGCAGTAAAGACAAAAAAACAAAACTAAAGGGAAAAAGATGAAAAAAGGAATTTTCTCTCAATTTTAACAGGTAAACGCAGGCGAAAGCCGTATAACCAGGTGCGTGCACGTCTGTGTTACGGGCAGAGGTGTGTACTACGGCAAAAATAGAAGAAAAACTAAGTTCTAATCAACTCTAAGCTAACCACCCAAAACAAGACATTCAAGAAACCAAAAAAACAAAGAAACAAAGCTCTTTTCAGACAATAGTAATAACTCAAAGGAAAATCAATCACATCAATGGATTCCCAGTGGAGTCCAATTTGTCATACGAAAAAGAGATTTGCGACAAACCTAGCCTCCATAGGAGTCTAAAGACTCTCTAGTGACAAAAAAACAACAGAGCAGATCCTTCTCTAAATATACATATCTAATGAGAAACCAAGTGTTTTCGTCCTACTTAAATCCATATGCTTGTTGTAGCATCCAGTCCTTGCGTGATCCCAATGACTCCCTCCTTCACTTTGAAACTTGCATACACTAACAATCAAACGATTACATAACATCTGAATATTCCATAAAACAAAGCATATTCAACATATAGACCAAGGAGTATATGAAACAATTCATTAACAACAAATCATTGAGAAGATGGACTTATTTGTATTAAGGAAACAAAAAAGGAACCATTACAACCTGAGCCTTGGTGTTGTGCAAGCTCCTCCCAGGGTCCAGCAAGAGATTTCCTCTACTTTGACAAGCTCACCACTCCCACTATGGCAACAAGGAAGGATAGTGATCTCTCCTCACAAGTCAACAAATGGAAGTCCTAATTCCAGCAGCATTTACCCTTTAGAATGTTCAGCTTTTCAACCTCCCCTCCTTTGGCCCAATGCCTGTATTTATAGCATTCTAGAAGAGGTTATTCAGTTCCAACATCAATGGGATACTCCCTCTTTTGGATGGGGTAGCTCCTCTCTTGATGGGATAAGCTCCTCTATCATAGGGGTGCATGAACCATCTGGAGGCGCTCAATACACGTAAAAAACTCTTCTAGAAGGCTCTAGAAGTGACCACAAGTAACTTTTTAAAGATGAAACTTGCGCCTTTTGACCTTTACAGGGGTACGCACCCTAGCTTTAGTATACAGAGCGTATTACTACGCAGGTCTAATGTATTTGGATTGCGTACACGCAGGTAAGGTAGAGAGAACCTGCGTACCTAGAGATAAACATGTTTTCAAGTGACTTTCTCTCTCTTTGAAGTTTTGACATGAAGAGCAGAGGTATGGGGCTTGACAAAGAGGACAATATGGCTATTGATGGGGCCATATAACTGCAGATAGTCAAGGTGACAAAATTCAGTGTAACACCTCCAACAGGGTCATCACAACCACCAGAAGCCAAGAGGCCGAGGATTGACCCTGAAACATAAGAGGGAGATATCAGTGAGGAAAGGGCAGAAAGCCACAGCAGAGAAAGGCAAACAAGCCAGCAGACTGCCACTAGCTCATTTCAGCTAGAACATGCCCTACAACACACCACAGAAGTATCCTCCTCAAGACAACAAGACAAGAAACCAGCTGCAATCAAAGAAGGCTTCATAGAGATCAAGGCACATAATGAATTGTTGAGAGTGCAGCTCTATGATCAATTCTTGAAGACAACTCGAGCCAAAAAACAAAGATTGATGGTTGCCTATGATCTTAAAGAGGAAAAAATGATCTTTACTCATTTAAAGCCTAAAGTCCCACATCCCAAGACCTCTGCAGATTATTATAGAACAAACTTGGAGGTCTTTCTAAAGACATACACCCCATGGATTAGATTGAGCTGCACAAACAGACTGGGGAAATGGTGTATGCAACACTTGCAGACAGGGCCATGCTGGCCCATCAGCTAAAAGAATCCCTAAAGAACACTAACACACAACTTGATTTGGAAAGGCTGTCTTCCTCTGCAAAGGACAACAAAATAAAGACTTTGGAAGACATAATAATTGATTTGGGACATGACCTAAAGGATCCAAAGGGTGTTAGGGCCCTCATGAAGAAAAAAGAGGATGACATTGCTGCACTAAGAAGGCAGGCAAAATTGCCTCCTACCATTCACCCTCAAACAATAGAACTTGCACAAGAAAAGCAAGTAGATGATGCCATGGAGCTGCTTCTGGTGATGAATCAAAGAATATTACAAATGGAAGCAGAATTAGAGAAAGCACTGCAGGACAAGCAAGGGGAGTCAGCCTCTCAGCCCCCTCAAACATCGACAACTCTTGGACCTGCCCCTCCCACACAAGCAGCAGCCTGCTATTCCAGCACCTACGACAGCTACATCGGCAACAGGAGCAACAACAGAAGCAACAGCAGCAGCAGAATCCAGCATGAGCATGGAGGACTTGATGAAAGCTGTTAAAGAGCTTGAGATTCAGGTAACTGAAATAAATGATGCCAAGGATAGACTGGCCAAGCTGGAGACCAATTATGATAAATCCAAGATGACATTAGCAGAGAAACAAAGAGAAATAAAGGCCTTAAAGGCCAAAGTAAAAACTCTGGAAAAATGAATTTCTCCTAGGTAAAACCCTAGCAGAAATAAAGAAGATAATTTGGGCCAAAATTGGCCAATCAATACAGGACCAATGGAGGTCAATCCAGGCAATCTATGAGCAGGTTGAGCTGATAGGCATGGCTCATGTGGAAATTCAAAGAGCCAGAACAACACTGGGAATAATGCCCGAGCAGGCCACTAAAATGATACATTTCCTCAATAACCGCACTAGGGAGGAACTGGCAGCTTTGGAGATAAACAACAAAACATACACCATCCTGACAGCTAAAAAGGTGCTGACCTTAAGGAACTTCACTCAAACTCTGGAGAGAAAATGTCAGGAAATGAAAGCAGAGATTGATGAATTCAGGGAAAAAATGACAATATTACAGGATAAAGCACTGCCAAGCCTAGTGACTGGCACAGGACAGCTGCTGTCATAGAATCAGTATATGACAAGGATCAACAATTATGTTGAAAATCAAATAACAGCATCTAGCAGCTCCACAGAAGAAGCAGGGCCTCCCTCTGGGCAGTCTCTGTATGACAAGTTAGAAAATCTGTTTTTTATTGAACATGAGATAAATCATCTGTTTGAGGTGCCTCCAAACTTCTACAGATATATAGAGGCAGATGAAACACTGGTGAAAATAAGGAGGCATCACCTACCTCCAGCTGATTGGTGGCAAGCAATGCTGGAAATTTTGCCCAGATAATGCCACTATGACTATTCCTTTTTGAGAAAAACCAAGTCTCGGTCACGGTATAGGTCAGCAGACAGATCAGCACACAGGTATCACAGGGAGCATCCGTACAAGTGACTCACCAACGCACCCATACAACAGGCTCAATTAACGCAGAGTTAAAGGCACAACTACAGCCCACTTTCCTGAGCCATAAAGTCAAAAGCTGTTTGACAGAAAGATAGCTGCCATCTCAGCATTAAATGCTGTATTTATGTTTTTCATTTACTTCTTGTAAGAGAGTTGGTGGTGCAATTTATTGCACAATAACTCACCATTGAGATATTTTGTATCCTATTTTGTATATATAACCCCTCAAATAACGTATTGAGGGTCGGTTGTAGTGAAATTCTTTCTGAAGAGCTCTATTGTATATTTGAGACATTTTGACAATACAAATTGTTGGTGGAGATTTCTGGTTCCTATGCTGTTTGGAGATGGAAATGAATAGCTCTGTTTTGTTGCAGAATTCCTATGTCATTTGCTGGAGCAATAAGTTTATCTGAACTGTGTATGTGTTTTCTGTGTTTTCCATAATTCTCATGTTTTCATAATCATAGTAAATAGAGAAAAAGAATAGCCTAGGATTTGTTTTGAACACCCTATGCTCAATCTCTATTTCTAAATATGTTTTCTTCTGGATTAGCCATGGATATGAATTCTTGATTGCTCATGTCTAAACTAACTCTGTCATGGTGAATATTGTTTAAGAATTCTTAACTACTCTTAAGCAATACTTTCATTTTTCTTTGTTAGCATAGTGGAAGATTCTTAACTGCCTTTCACTCACTAATTCCATAATTTCATCAAAAAATCTGGTAAATTGCTTCACATATGCCTATCTGGCTCTGCAGCAACACTCTGCCTTCATAAATCTACTTCAGCAGCAAAAATACCTCAACTCCATTGCCCAATGGACCAAACTGTTCTATTATCTATATTTCAGTTCTGTCTGGATTCACCAACCCACCAAACTCAAACAAAACAAGCACACCATAACTAGCCTAAAAACATTCATCAACAAAGCTAAATTATAAAGAGAGAGCCCTCTATGGTTGCAGGTAGGCTAGGACCTGTAGCTAAAAGATTGGTCAGTGGTTACCTCGGCCGTATTCCCTTTAGGAAGCGGGGAACAACCTGAGTGATAACAGGTCCATAAAGTACCGAATGCATATGTCATGGTCCCGCCGATTGCGATATGCGATGATCGGACCCGATATGGTATATATTATGTTCAATTCTTCTGGCGCGTCCGTTGTGTCGCATATCATTAAGTTTTGTATTGATATATCAATTGAAGGCGTCGATTGCGATTTGCGATATGAAGTCAATGGAGTATTGAATAGGCAAATCCGATGGATTTATGAAGCAGAATTAATTCTTTTTGAGTTCCATAATAATCAAAGGTTGCGTTGATTTCACTGTGTAAATGGGGAAAAATCAGTGTTAGAGGCAAATTCAAAGGAAGGTAATTAGTGTGGTTCAATTGCGTTTTGGCCAATTAAAGCGTGCTCGATACATGCGTAAGCCCAGATTTATGCACAAGTCAAAGTCAAACACTATTTATTATGGTTAAAGCGGATTAATCATTATTAAAGCATCTACAAAAGAACTCAAGAGTCGATTAACAGAGCCGAAAACCCAACAATCATTGTCATCTTCTCTGTTTAGTTATATTCTGTTATTTTATGTTCTTTGAGATGTCTTTACCCTCTGTGTAATATTTTGTAATAATTATTACTTCAGATAGTTAGAGAAACAATTATAGTAGTTTGACAGTTTCAGAGATCAGCAATTGTTTCACAATGTATAAAAAGAGGAAAATTTACAGAGAAGGGGTTGTTCGAATTTTGGAGAACCTGGAGACTAAGTCACTGTATTCCTGATATAGCTGTTGATTAATGAAAGAATCAGAAGTTTCCATGAATTGTTGGGTATAATTTTCTAACTTCTCTGTCATGTGACATCTTATGTTTTCTTCTTTCAAGTATAGTAATGAAGCTGCAGGTCTTTATTTTCTTATGTAGATAAAGTTAAAATCCCTTAAAAGAGCGCTCCTATAATTGAAGTTTTCACCTTCCTTTCTAAGTTATAGATAATAGTTTATGTGTAAGGCAACATATTATCTTTAACTTCTCCAAGGGTCGCAAATAATAGTTTCTGTGTCAAGCAGCATATTGTCTATGATTCAGTTCTCATTTTCATAATTCTTCTAAGTAACGGGTAATAGGTTATATGTTAAGCTGCATATTATCTTTAACTTCTCCTTCAAGCTTTCTTCATTCATCATTTATAGCTAGCAACAAATGGCATTTTGAGATTTTCCGGTCACATATGTATTAAGGGTTAAAGACCTAGTTTTCCAGGTCCTTCATTTAAGAATACAACAAATAATAAAGTGACAAATAAGTGACAACAAACAATAATCATTAATGTCTTAAGCACAATTTCTCCACAGCCAGGAAATTGGTTTCTTAAGGAACAACAGGTTCCATGACAGATGACAAGTACACGAGCAAATTTCTAGAGTTGTTGAGGTATGTGCCTTATCTCAAGGATGAGAAAGCAAAGATTCAAAGGTTCCTCAGTGGGTTTCCTATCGCATTAAAAGACTAGATTGAGTTTGATGAACCTCGGTCAATGGAGGAAGCCATTAGAAAGTTTAAGCATTGTTATGAGTAGTCAAAGTGCAAGCTTGAGTTCAAGCGTGACTGGAAAGGTAATGAGAAGACTAGAGGAAAATGCCCTAAGAAGCAAGGAAGACCTCATGATGCAGTTGACAAGGAAAATGCAACACCTTACAAGAAGTTCAATGCAATTGAGATAGGACGTGTGATGGAAGAAAGCCTTTGAGGTATTAGACTTGTGGTGGAGAACATTACAAGATGGATTGTCCATTGCACTAGGTTGCCAAGCCTTAAATTTACAGTTCTTAGGAGGCATAGACAGTTGGAGATGTTGGTCAGAGTATTCCGCGGATTTATGCAGCAATGAATAACAAGCAGGCAAACCATCAGGCATCCATTATCTAGATGGAAGGAAAGCTTTGTGATCAATTTGTTTCTATTTTTATTGTTCATGAATCAAATTATAGTTATATCAGTCTTGACATGGTGGATAAGTGTTGCTTGAATAAGGAAGTACATGTATAATATTGGTTGGTGCAGTTGGCTACAGGGACCAAGAGAAGAGTTCATCATTGGGTGAGACCTTGTGCATTTGAACTCAATGGCATGCCTAACTCAACACATCTAAATGTGCTTCCTTTGGGTTCATATAGTATTCTTTTGGGCATGGACTGACTATTCATTCACGAGACTAAAGTGGACTACTATGACAAGGCTATTGAGTGAATGGATGGTGATGCATAAAAGAGAGTCTTGTAGGGAAAGAAGAAACCTACATCAGTGAGAATGGTTACAACTATGCAAACTATTGTAACATGCATTTTTATTGTTTATAATATTCATTTTGCATTCAAGAATCACTCGAAAATACTTCAAAAAGAAGAGATAAAAGGAAGATGAAGAAGTGATAATGGCATAGCGGAATCACTAGAAGAATTGTAAAAGAATCAACCCCGAAGTAGCCAAGGTTGCTATACAAATCACTATATAAATGGTTATATGGAGTTAGACCCGATATATATATATTTGTGTGTGTGTGTGTGTGTGTGTGTGTGTGCGCGTGTGTGCACATTGAAACAAGAAAGAAACAAAGTAAAATATTGGATTCGCAAAAGAAACAAGTGTTAAAGGGTTAAAGCCGGACCCAAAATGCTATAAGTTGTGTTTTATAAAGTTCGGCAGGTCCGCAGTGATATCTATGATTGGTTTCACTAATAACACCGATTGCAATTTGCGATAGTGGGCCAGACTCGAAACATATATACACTGTGTTTAAAAGTCCCGTCGGGTCCGCCACACCGCAGGGCTATAGACGTTGGCTCTGCCGATTGCGATTGCGATAAAGGTATGCCTCAATAGTTGTGCAGAGCCCGCGTTAAAAGCAGAAAAGGCATGTTCGTGGTGTATTTCTATTATAAAGGAGATATAATAGAAATAGCGCAAATATTAAGGATTTATGCTTAAGTTCAACATTACGTTGATATAACCATGGAAAGCGTCGATTGCGATATGCAATGGGATTCCGGATCCAATGGAGTTATTAAACTAGATTAATTCTTTTTCAGTTCCGCTTTTGCGTGCTTTGCGTTATTTTTGCTGTGTAAAATAAAAAAATCAACGTTAAAGCCGAATCTGAAGAGGAAGGCAATTGGGCATGTTTTCTTTGTATTTTGGCCATCAAAATGCCAGATACATGCGTAAGTCTAGATTTATGCACGAGTCAAATTCAAACATTGTTTATTATGGTTCAAGCAGATTAATCATTATCAAGGCATATACAGAAGAACTCAACAATTGATTAACAGAGCAAGCCAACAATTATTCTCATCTTCTAGTTCAATTATTTCTTTTTATTATAAGTTCTTTGAGGTTTCTTTTACCCTCTGTAAAATTCTGTAATAGTTTTTACTTCAGATAGTTAGAGGAATAGTTTTAGTAGTTTGACAGTTTCAAAGATCAGAAACTGTTTCACAATGTATAAGAAGAGGAAAATTTACAAAGAAGAGGTTGTTGTTGGAATTTTGGAGAACCCGAAGACTAGGCCACTGTATTCCTGATATCATCATTGATTAATGAAAGAATAAGAAGTTTCCATGAGTTGTTGGGTATAATTTTGTAACCTTCTCTGTCATGTGTCATGTTATGTTTTCTTCTTTCAAGCATAGTAATGAAGCTGCAGGTCTTTATTTGCTTATGTAGATAAAGTTAAAATTCCTTAAAAGAGCGCTCCTATATTTGAAGTTTCCACCTTCCTTTCTAAGTTATAGATAATAGTTTCTTTGAAAGACCAACATATTATCTTTGACTTCTCCAAGAGTCACAGATAGTAGTTTATGTGAAAAACCAACATATTATCTTTAACTTCTCCTTCAAGCTTTCTTCACTCATCATTTATATCTAGCAACAAATGGCATTCTGAGATGTTTTAGTCATACATGTATTAAGGGTTAAAGACCAAGTTTTCCGGGTCCTTCATTTGAGAACACAACAAACAATAAGTGACAGTAAATAATATTTATTAATGTCTTAAGCACAATTTCTCTACAACCAGGAAATTGGTTTCTTAAGGTACAACACAAACAAAGCGTAGCCGCAGGAAAGGATGTTTATTATTTGCACTACATGTTTCTAGTGATAAAGGGAAGGACGTTGAGGATGATGAACTCCTGAAGAAGTATCCCATCTTACATCAATTTCAGGTTGTGTTTCTTGCAAGTATTCCAGATCTACCACCTTATAGGGAATTGGATTTCTCTATTGAGTTGATGCCAAGAGCAACACCAACGTCTAAGGCACCTTATAGGATGAGCACTACAGAGTTGGTGGAATTGAAGTTGCATCTTAAATAAATGCTTGATAAGGTATACATAATTCCAAGTGTGTCACCTTGGGGTGCACCCGTGTTATTTGTAAGGAAGAAGGGTGATACTCTCAGATTGTGCATTGATTACACGAAGTTGAACAAGGCGACTATCAAGAACATGTATCTATTGTTGAGGATTGATGACTTTTTGATCAACCAATAGGAGCAACAATATTCTCAAAGATTGATATGAGGTCATGATATCATTAGGTGCGAATCAAAGAAGAACACTGCATTTCACACGAGTTATGGGCACTATAAGTTTGTGGTGGTTCCTTTTAGTCTTATTGATGCTCCATCCACCTTCATGTGCTTGATGAACAATGTGTTGCATCCTTACTTGGTCAAGTTTGTGATAGTCTTTGTTGATAATATATTGGTATATTGCGAAAATGAGGAGAAGCATGCAGAGCACCTGACAACAGTGTTAAGATTGTTGAGAGAGCATCAATTGTATGCCAAGCTCAACAAGTGAAATTTCTTTCAATCTCAGATTCATTACTTGGGACATGTTGTTTCCAAGAAAGGGATAAAAGTGGATCCAAAAAATATTAAAGCTATCATGGAGTGGCCAAGTCCTAGGAATATGGATGAGACCAGATCATTCATGGGACTCGCATGTTATTATAGGAGGTTCATCAAGAAATTTTCGAAGATTTGCTACCCTATTACATCTTTGTAGAGTGTTATAGCATCATTCAACAATCTTGTAGACCTTATGCTCTTTTATGGCCTTGAGGTGTCCCTTTACCCTTGCATACTTGAGTTTTCATCAAAAAACTATATTTCAAATTCCATACACGACTCTTCCCACACAAAAATGCGTACATACACTAGTCCCATAACACTATAACAGCGTATACATTTTTAAATTTGAAAAAATAAAATAAAATACTATTTTTGGGTAGGGTTTTACGGGTTTAACATAGAAACCACATACATGAGCCTGTGGCCTAATTGAAATAACCAATTTGAGGTGGTATATATACACCCTTTGGGTTTGCGTAATTCATAAGAAAAAAGAGATATCGACATTATACTCAATTTACCCTAGATCAAGTCTACTTTTCCCGTGCCTAATTGATGCAGGAGCATCCGGACTAGCCAACAATGTGATTGTATGTTCACATGTTGTGGCTAGCAAGAGATGAATTCCATTGACCTGAGTGGTCAAAATCAATTTTAGTAGATAGGGTTGGATCTATCGAATTTATTTGTACTTTAAATAATGTAATAATTGAATTGTTGTATTATTTTTAGAACAAGAGATAAGTTGTTAGAATAGGTGTGTATCAGAGCTTGAGAATAGGGATTTAATGGTTGAGTGATAAGAATAGAGATTGAGTTGTCAATGCAGTTAGGATAAGATTTGATTCATAAAAGAGGAAAGAATGTAATGACAAAAAAGAAGATAATCGGGAATAGAGTGAGTAAGCGAAGGTGTGTGAGAGATAGGTTTTGCAGATTGAAATAAAGGTCAGACAAGTTGTTGTAATCAAGCCGAGAGGGCCAAGACTCTGGAAATTCTATTTTGTTGAATAAATGATTAACTGTGATGTTGCGTGTTAATCCTAGTGCAGGAATTCATTTCTATTTGTGTATCGGTGTTCTGGACCCTAATAAGGCATTTTTCTATGTTTAAACATTTTATTTATAAATCACAGTCATTTAATATTAAGAGTTAATATCTAGCTTAAGTGATAAATCTTTCCTTAAGCGTCTTTCTTAAAAGTATGAATTAAGCACATGGGTAGTATTCGATAAGTGGGAAGTGGTATCTCGCACACCCTAAAAGTTGTAAATGGTATTTCTAAAATTCACGCGATTAGCCTAAGTGGGTGACACGTAGCACGAGAAAACTACTTTTCTCGCACACTCTCGACTTGATATTGGTCATGCAAGATTCACACGAGATGGTGTGATAACCGTTGGTTCTAACAAGATTGATCGACGGTGGAGATCGACCAAGCTAGTTGGTGAGCGGGTGACGCGATATCTGTTAGATTAGAAGGAGTGAAATTAACAGCGCAGATTGAAGCACCCAACAAAGGGAAAAGTCAAAGAAGGACCGACAGTGATTGGTCAGGTAAGCGGGACTCTCAGGGGGAAAATCCACATACAAGATCTGCCAATGCACAACTGATTGGTTTTTAAGTGAAACATTAGTATAATTTTGTAGACTATCACTTCAAAGTTGGTAGCCATCCACTTCATTTGGTATCAGAGCCCAATGATTAAGTCTGCTATAGTAAACACACCATCAAGGAGAGGAGCTGCCATAGGTCAGGGGAGACCTGTAGTGAATGTAGTTCTGCTGGAAGAGTTTCGAAACTTGCCCATAAGGATGGAGACAATGGAAGCTGCTCAAAGAAGAGCACCCGATGAAGGAGATGCAATTGCTGCAGAGGAATATTCTGAGGAAGAAGAAGAGGATGAAAGTGAAACTACCAAAGTACTCAAAATGTTGACCAAAGCAAGTGGAAGACCAAAGGTGGAAATACCTTTGTATGACGAGAATCTCAATGTAGAAGAGTTGATGGACTAGATCAGTTCACTGGACAAGTATTTCGACTGTGAGGAGGTTGATGACAAAAAGAAGGTGAAATTTGCAATTATCAGGTTGAAGGGTCATGCAGCTATCTAGTGGGACGAACTACAAACATCCAGAGCAAGAGAGGGGAAGTCGAAGATCAAACAATGGGATAAAATGGTGAGTAGATTGACAGCTAAATTTATGCCAAAAGATTATCAGTTAAATCTTTTCAGATAATTGCAAAATTTGAGACAAAAAGGACTGACTGTCAAAGAATATACAATAGAATTTTATAAGCTGAGCATTAGAGCAGGACATGTAGAGGATGACGTAGAAAAGGTAGCTAGATACATCAATCACTTGAGGTATGACATACAGGATGAAATCACCTTGCTGAGTCTGGAGACAATAGAGGATGCCAGCTGGTTGATAGCGGTAGAGTTGTAGAAGTATGGAGTAAACCCTAAAAGTCTGATGGATGATTCTTTTCTTCCTCGAGAGTTTGATGCAGGAGCATCTGGACTTAGCCAGCAATGCGATTGTATGTTCACATGTTGTGGCTAGCAAGAGATGAATTTCATTGACCTGAGTGGTCAAAATCAATTTTTGTAGAGAGGGTTGGATCTCTCGAATTTATCTATACTTTATATAAAATTAATAATTGAATCATTGTATTATTTTTATAACAGGAGATAAGTTGTTAGAATAGGTGTGTATCAGAGCTTGAGAATAGGGATTTAATGGTTGAGTGATAAAAATAGAGATTGAGTTGTCAATGTAGTTAAGACAAGATTTGATTCATAAAAGAGCAAAGAATGTAATGACAAAAAAGGAGATAATCGGGAATAGAGTGAGTAAGCGAAAGTTGTGTGAGAGATATGTTTTGCAGATTGAAAGCTATTGTAATCAAGCCGAGAGGGCCAAGGCTCTGGAAATTATATTTTGGTTGAATAATGATTAAGTGTGGTGTTGCGTGTTAATCCTGGTGCGAAAATTCATTTGTATCTATGTATCGGCGTTATGGACCCTAATCGGGTATTTTTCTCTGTTTAAACATTTTATTTATAAATCACAGTCAATTAGTATTAAGAGTTAATATCTAGCTTAAGCACTAAATCTTTCCTTAAGCGTCTTTCTTAAAAGTATGAATTAAGCACGTGGGTAGTATTCGATAAGTGGGAAGTGGTATCTCGTGCACCCTAAAAGTTGTAAATGGTATTTATAAAATTCATGTGATTAGCCTAAGTGGGTGACACGTAACACGAGAAAACTACTTTTCTCTCTCGCTCTTGACCAGATATCGGTCGTGCAAGATTCACGCGAGATGGTGCGATAACCCTTGGATCGAACGAGATTGATTGACGGTGGAGATCGAACGAGCTAGTTGGCGAGTGGGTGACGCGATATCCGTTAGATCAGAAGGAGTCAAATCAATGGCGTAGATTGAAGCGCTTGACAAAGGGAAAAGTCAAAGAAGGACCGATGGTGATTGGTCAGGTAAGCGGGACCCTCAAGGGGAAAATCCACTTACAAGATCCGTCAACGCGCAATTGATTGGTTTTTAAGTGAATCATTAGTCTAATTGTATACTATTACTTCAAATTTGGTAGCCATCCACATCACTCTTAACTCCTTATCTCTAGGAAACCTTGGTTTCCTTTGTGGAGATGCTCAGTCCCCTTATATAGCATCATCTTGCATCTATTAGAGAGGCTGTCTTCATGGATCGGGCAAAACAGATCTAGAGGAAGGCTTCGTCAGTGCCTTTGGCTTGGATCAAGTTGTATCTATCATGTACTTAATGTTATTCATCATTAAAGAAGCTCATCTCTTGTTCCCATTATATGTTTTCATCTTATGAATGACAGTCTAAATTGTTATTTATGATGATCTAACATATTATTATGCATGTAATTTAAAATATATATTCTATCCATGCTTCTATCATTTATTTGTAGGTTTGCACATCTTGAAGGAAGCAAAGGGTTTGGACCCTACGAGAACATCTTCAAATGTAGGACCCCCGAGTACATTCCTAAGTACAAATTTAATAATCCAAATGCTTGGCATTCTATATTGAGTGTTCATTGTTGATTGATTTATTCTGCTTTGTTGAGGTTTTCAATCCTCGCCTTAGGGATTATTTCCCGCTAACATAGAGAAAATGAAAGAAATTTGAATGAGCTCGGGAGTGTGCAACTAGTTTTGATCAGTTGAAGAATTTGCTTACAAATGCTCTTGTTTTGAATATCACAAGTCTTGATAAGAAGTTTGTGGTTTGTACAGATGCATGTAAGCAAGGACTTGGTGGAGCCCTGATGAAAAAAGGATAGGTGGTTTGCTATGAATTCGAGGAAGTTGAATGAGCACGAGCAGAACTATGTGACTCACGATCTTGAGTTGGTAGCTATCATTCATGCATTGAAGATGTGGTGATCCTAGAAAGATCTTTAATTTAAATGTGATTTATTGTCTTTTAGAAATGCATGACTTTGGAAAAACACCACTTTGAGCACATAAACATTTAATAATGAAGAACTTGTAAGAAATTTGCAGCAAATAAGAACAGAAAAATGCAAAGAATAGCGACACAAGAGATTGTTAATGGGTTCAGCTATCTTCAAGCCTACCTCTCTGGGCTCTGGTCTTCAATGGGGAGGCCTTTATATTAAAACTTCAGAACCATAAATACATCCAAATATTATTGCTTCGGATACAATCCTGCACCATCTAGCTACAATTTGCTCTGTCTCAGGATCATGTAACAACTCTCAATCTGAAAAAGGCTTCCGAGATCTCCCAGAAAGTGTCTTCAAAGATCTCAGCTTCATTGCGTGCACCTGCTCAAATACTCCTCTTTTGCATGAAATCTCAACTCCTCTATATCTCCTTGGAATTACATTACCATATTTATAATGCTTTTGCCTTAACAACCAAATATAGCCTTATTAAATGGTGTATTAACTACAAAAGGTTTGTTTTAACTATATATATATATATATATCTAGAGAGAGAGAGAGAGAGAGAGAGAGAGAGAGATATGGTTGCTAACCATATCCCTTGGCGCAATTAGAACTATACACAAAGCACGATATTACATAACAAATCACAAATGTTATGGGTGGTCAATAGAGCCACGGACCTGTGGCATGTGACAATTTACATCTCTGGTGGTTTTGTCATGTGAGCACGATGATATAACTATTGTAACAATGTTTAACTCCGATAGTTCTGCAATGGTGAAGTTGCGGTCACATGAACGACCTCAATTGTGGCTCCAACGATGTTGTCAAGACCTCACCCGTGGCACATGATGTAACCACAAATCCTACAGTTTCATCTTATGTTGACTCCACACCATGTTATACTATAGCATATCTTTAATAGATAGTTTTAATATTATACCCTTTGCAGCGTTAACATATGCCCCATATTATATGGTTCTCAACCATATGTAATGTGCCCAACATATATTATATGCGTTCAACACTTTGTAATATGTATATACTTGTGCTAGGAGACTTATACTTTCACCATGTAATAAAGATCTGCACCCAAACTGAAGGTTACCTTGACTTGTTGACTGCCACGTCAAACTGTGGAGCTGTCACTTGACCTGCAAGGCCTCATTTACTTGCTTACCCACAAACTTCAACGAGCTCTTTCTCCTTCATCTGGAGTCCAAATTCATCCATTCAAGTTGTGTTGGGATCGTTTTTCCGAGCTCTACAAGATGGTGTTTATTTCACTTGCATCCAACAACTTTGAATCTTTGGATTTTTCTAGATCCTTGACCATCAATTGATCAATTTCAAATCATTTCCTCTCCGCTGAGACCCTTTGGACCACCAAAAGGCTTAAGTTCCATAAAACAAATATGGGTTCCGTTTTCCCACTTGATCAGTATATGTCCACCCTATTCAGAACCTGTACACTTTACTCATCCATGCAATCGTCAGCAAAACACACAAACTGCAAAATATATCAAGTCCTTTTTCATGCACATCTACATTCATATTTGTTGCTAATATCTAGGCACCACTAAACAGTAATAAGCCCATCTGCAACATTGAAAGTATTGACATAGCTGAAACCATACCCTGCTTTCCCTTCATAGCTGAAACAAAACTCAACTTATCTTGTTGCAACTCTTGTTTATGTACAATTTTAGATCCCTTAAGCATGTCTTTCTATTTGTGATTAATTTTAATGATCTCTTGCTTAGGTTCTTTAGATTGTACAACAACATTTTTTCTGGCATAATCTACTTGTTTTAATTGTTCAACTATAAAAAGAGACTTATCAGCTTTTGTGTGATGAGAATGACAACATATTCAATTCCTTTTTTGAACAAGTGATATTGATTATGTTCCCTTTAAAATATCGCTTTCCTATCATATAAATATAGGCTACCCAACTCCATCCCACATGTATCTAGTTTTACCACATCACACATCACCTTATCCTTAAATTGAGAAGTTATTGAAAACAATAACATGCATTGCTCAGTCACTTGTTGTTTATGATTTCTTCTCGTCCAAATTAAAGTATACAATTTACGATGATTTATGGTTTTCAATCCCAATTGCTTAACCACTTTTTCTTAAATTATGTTAGCTTGAGATCCACTATCTAATAATGTGTCGATATTTGTATGTTTCATAACAAACCTTATATTAAATAACTGGCATTTGGAACTGTTGGAATCATTACCTTCATCAGGTTTACTACTCATAACCAATGATGCAATCTGGGTCTCGTCACCTGAATTTGACCCTAGGTCCATCGGTTTCATTGTTGCTGCAACCTTTTGCTTCCCTTTTCTGATCCACTTTAGTTTCATTTCAGGATGCAATTGCCAACAGTGATCTTCGTCATGGCCCTCCTTGTAATGTTTACAAGAGATATTTTCAACCTCCTTCTTGTTGAAGTTTGCTTTCTTCGCTTTGCATTTTCCCTTGCTCTCCATTATGGTTGTTGATTCTGATAATACCCCAACTCCTAACTTACCTATTTCAAAGTAAGTTGCTTGTACTGCCACTTCATCGAGGTTAGTAGGATTGAACATAAATACATTATTGTGAACATACTCAGGTAATCCTCCTATGAATTTCATTAGGGTTTCTTGAGTATACAAGGGAATATCTAGCATCAATGCCTTCCTACGAAACTCATCTGTATATTCCTACACTGAATGACCTTTCCTAACTTTTAGTCCTTACCATTCTATTAAAGCTTTTTCCTTATACCCCAATGGATAGAATTGTTTTCTAAGTGCAATAATAAAGTCAAACCATGATGGAAAAATCTTACCAATATGCTGAGTACCTTTCTATAACTTACTTTGCCATGATATCAATGTTGTGCTTGCTAAACGAAGTAATGCTAGTCTGATTTTGACTTCATCTTCAGTGATCTGTTGCACGCTGCAGTAAACCTCCATTTGCCTGACCCAATTTTCAAGCTTCTCAGTGTCAACTTCTCCATTGTACATGGGTAACTCGAACTTAATATCGAGCTTCAACAATGGTTTCGAAGTTTTAGAAGGAGTTAAGAGAGATGTGATAGGGTCTTTTTGATCGCTTTCATCTTCTTTTCCAGATTGTGATGGATGTCCTTCTTTGTCTTTAGGTTTTGCGTCTTCACCTTTTGCCTTCTTAAACTCTTGATACATTTCTTCGACCATGGCTCGCAAGGTCATGAAAGCATCCATGAAGCCTACATCAGATCCAAACAGATGATCACCGCTTCCTTCATCATCCATCTCTTCTCATCGAGTTGTCCTTTTTCGAACCAACTTCTGGATCTACTTCACCAAGCTTTGATTTGCTCCCACTGATCATGCACACTTCAAATCAAAATTATCAGCAACCCTACTTTGATACCAAATGATCCCAGAAAGATCTTTAATTGAAATGTGCTTTATTGTCTTTTAGAAAGTGTTAATGCATGACTTTGAAAAAACACCACTTCGAGCACATAAACATTTAATCATTAAGAACTTATAACAAATTTGTAGCAAATAAGAACAAAAAATGCAAAGAATAGCGACACAAGAGATTGTTAATGGAGTTTGGCTATCTTCAAGCCTACATCTTCAGGCCCTGGTCCTCAACGAGGAGGCCTTTATATTAAAACTTGAAAACCATAAACACATCAAAATATTATTGCTTTAGATATAATCATGCACCATCCAGCTGTAATCTACTCTGTCTCAGGATCCTATAGCAACTCTCGGTTTTGAAAAAGGCTTTCCGGATCTCCCAAAAAGTGTCTTCAAAGTTCTCAGTTTCGTTGCTACACATATCCCTCAGTGTAATTAGAACTATACACAAAGCCCGATATTACATAACAAATCACATATGTTATGGGCGATCAATAGAGCCACGGACTCGTGGCATGTGGCAGTTTACATCTCAAGCGATGTTGTCATGTGAGCACGGTGATATAACTGTTGTAACAATGTTTAACTCCGACAGATCTGCAACCGTGAAGCTACGGTCACATGAACCGACCTCAACCGTGGCTATGACGGTGTTGTTGAGACCTCACCCATGGCAAATGTTGTAACCACAAATCCGACGGTTTCAGATTATGTTGATTCTGCACCATGTTATACCATAGCTTATGTTTAATACATAGTTTTAACATTATAACCTTTGCAGCGTTAATATATGCCCCATATTATATGGTTCTCAACCAGATGTAATGTATCGACCATATATTACATGCATTCAACACTTTGTAATATGTATATACTTGTGCTAGGGAACTTATACCTTTACCATGTAATGAAGATCTGCACCCAAACTGAAGTTGACCTTGACTTGTTGACTACCATATCCAGCTGTGGAGCTGCCACTTGGCCTGCAAGGCCTCATTTACCTGCTTACCCACAAAATTCAACGAGTTCTTCTCCTTCATCCGGAGTCCAAATGCGTCCGTTCAAGTTGCATTGGGATTTTTTTTCTAAGATCTACGTGATGGTGCCGATTTCACTTGCATCCAACAACTTTGAATTTTTGGCCTTTTCTCGATCCTTGATCATCCATTGATCAATTTCGGATCATGTGGAGATGTTATCTTCATTGCAGGAGGTTTTCTATGATGAGGGATCACATTGGACTGAGGTACTTCTTTGACCAAGCAGGTGTTCTGAGTAGGAGAGTGTAAGTAAATCGTATTTCAACTATGAGCTCTTATGGGACAGATTTAAAAGAGTGTATCTTGCATGTAGCGCAACATGATGACAAGTACTAGTAACTGAAGAAAAGGTTGTAGCGGCAGGGTGAAGGTGATCAGGATGAGGAGTAACACCTCATAGCAAATGGCTTGGTCAAATTCAGGAGCAAGATTTATGTGTCAGATAGAAACAAGTTGAAGAAACTTATCTTGATAGAGTTTTATGTCAAGCCATATTCAGGCCAACAAAGATACCAAAAGACTTTGACAAATGTTAAGAAGTTTTGTTATTGGTCGAACTTGAAGAAATAGGTGATTGAGTTAGTTGCTAAGTGTTTGGACTATCAACAAGTGAAAGTAGAATGTAAGCATCCAACTAATTTGTTGCGGCCTATTTTGATTCCATAATGGAAATGGAAGGTCATTTCCATGGATTTCATTACAGGATTGTTGAGGACATTAAGACAACATCATTCCATCACGGTCGTGGTTGATAGGTTGAGCAAGGTAGCTCACTTCATCGCAGCGAAGCCTTCAAATTCAGCTAGTAAGGTAGCTCAGATATTCATAAGGGAGATAATGAGGTTGCATGGAGTTCCCAAGAAAATTATATCAGATAGAGATGACATATTCACTTCCAAGTTCTGGAAAGATTTGTTTGCAGGCTTGGGGATAGAGTTAACTTTCAATACAACTTATCATCTGTAGATAGATGGACAAACAGAGAGGGTTAACATGATTCTTAAGGATATATTGAGGATGCATGTCGTGCATCAACAGAGGAAGTGGGAGGGTATATTCCACTGGTAGAGTTTGCATATAATAATGGTTATTAGGAATCCTTGAAGATGAGTCCATTTGAGGCTCCCCATGGGCGGCATTGTAATATTCCTATCAACTCAAGTGGTCCAGTGAACAAGGTGTTGATTGGACCAAATATTTGGCTGAGATGGAGCAGGAGATGCAGGTTATTAAGAGGAATTTAAAGGCACAGAAGACAGGCAAAAGAGATGTGAATCAACATAGGGAATTTAAGGAGTTTCAGGTTGGGGAGCATGTGTGCTTGTGCATCAAGCCCAAAAGGAACTCCTTAAGGATTGGGTCATGTGCCAAGTTGGCGCCTCAGTATTGTGGGCCTTTTGAGATCTTTGAGAGGATTAGACTAGTGGCCTACAAACTTGCACTATCGCCACAATGGAAGTCCATGATGTTTTCCATGTTTCATTGCTTAAGAGATATGTCTAGGATGTTGATAATGTGATTGGTTGTTTTGTATTGCATGTGGAACCATAGGGAAAGTTCTAGCCAGATCCACAATTGCATTTTACAACGGAAATAACTCATGCTCCAGAACCGAGCAATAGAGCAAGTTAAAGTGCAGTGGAAGCACTTTGGGCCCGATGAAGCTACAAGGGGGATGGTTGATTAGATGTGAGTATTGTATCCTTCCTTATCTATTGGTTGAGGAAATGTGTTTGGTATATATGTTTTCGGTGTGTGTGTGTGTGTATTATAAACTGCAATGAGTTGTGTATGGTGGTCATGTTTTCAACAATTTGGTATATTGTAAATATTGCATTGAGTTTTGTTTATAAAGCTCCATAAGCAATATGTTTTGCTGGTCATCAGTGTCATGGAACATCGAGGACGGTGTTCCCCAAAGGGGGATGGGTTTGTAACAACCCCTAGTTGATTTTCCATGTAAATAAAATAAAACCAAGGTCATGGGACATGTATTCCAAGCTGAATTGTGGGCATCAATTATGGTTTATTAATGGCTATGGAAATTAGCAAAGGTAAAGAGGCAATAAATGACATTTAATTAAGGAAATAAAGGAAAATAGGAGAAAAAAAGGTGAAGAGACACAAATATGCATGCAAGGGAAATTAGAGAGAAAAATGAACAAATATGAAAGAAAAAAGGAAAAAAAGAAAGGAAGATACATGGGACATCAACGATAAAAAGGCATCAGAGAAACAATTGACATTAGATAAACAATTAACAACTTTTGATAGTTTTTGTCTCAACTCTTCATTATTCTAGCTCTCTTCTTTCACACTCTTTACACACTCATACACTCTTACACGCTTACAACATTCTTGGAGCATTCTAGCATTCATTTGGACTTGGAGAGAAACAAGCAAGCAAGCAAATGAATTTGTGGACATCGGAAAAGAAGGTTGGATCAACATCTATAGTGGGAGTACATTGCACATAACAGGTTGCAAGTGTAATTTCCTTGTTGAGATTTGAATGCATGGTATATGCATGTGGTTATTTGGTTTCCGTGGTGTCATTGGAATTGGGTTTGCCTGAATTGATAGTGGTTTTAGCCTTGCCTTGCCATGTCATGGATAGCCATGATGTTGTGGGTTATTTGTTTTGATTAAGCTTTCAATTGCCGGTAGACTTCGATCCTAGTTGAGGCGGTCTCAAGAAAATTCCCAAGCGTCAAGGGTGGAGATGGGATTTCTCCTAGAACTCTTGACGAATGGGTGGTGAAAGGAAAATCCCTCTGGAGATTGCAAAGGAAGTCAGAGGCATCCAAGCGTTTTTGGTATTAGTGATTTATGGATTGGTTTAGGTGAAATCATTGTGGTTTAGGGTTGTGGTGGTTTGGCCTCTAGAAGCACTGGTTGATTGTACTTTAGTTTAACCCATATGATACAACATTCTTGCTTGGAATATGGAATGGGCGTGATTGGTTGAAAGACAGATTTGGATCAACCCAATCTATGGTCGGGTGGTACATGGAAGTCACTGACTTCGTTGCCTTTTGAATATGTTAATATGAGTCATTTTCCTATTGTGATTAATGAGGACATGTACTGGTTATTGTGTTGATTTTATGGCTGGTTTTTCATGGATTTATTTTGGTTATATGTTGATTATAGACATGGTTAAATGATGTGCTCTTGTTATGGACTTATTCATGATTTAAACTAGCATTTGCGCCAAGAGTTTCAAAGACATGCCAATAGTGTTTTGGGTTTTTTTTACCCTTCAAATATATACACAATAACATTTGAAATGTAAAAGTTTATAAGAAAATAACCTCAAATAAGAAGTCAAGTAATGTTAACTCACGTGTCTACATTGACAAGAAAGGTCAAATAAGCCTCCACCTACCTCAAGATAGCATGATATTTTGTCATTGGTCAGTAATTTATAAGTACTTTATATATAAAATCAATAGATCAACTATTCTGCGATATACAAAAACTTGAGGCATAATTCCTTAGAAACTATCCCAAGAAGTGAAAACACAACATGAATATGAGTAAATTAACCAATACAATTTATCTTACTAGATCATAAAGTGGTTGGAGGAAGGACATTCAAAAATTACATATATCAATAAGTTCAACAATTCTACCATATTTTCATTTGAGTTAAACCTGTAGGGATCCTAGAGCCTGATTTTAATCTTAAAATACCTTGCCCCTTTTGCCTCCTTCCCTCATCACGTGTCAAATATCCCTCCTCCTCCATTTCCTCATCTTATTCATCTTTTCATGATGGAACGACATCATCTTGTTCCTTAAAGACATCCTCACAAACATAACCTAGGGTAGAAAGCATCTTTCCTCCATGAATTGTGTCTAATCTAATAACATGCCCATGGTCATAAAAAGGGTGCATTATGCTCTCAATTAGCATATTCCTCACACCATCACTAGCAAGAGCTGCAGGTGACCACTAATTGACTCTGTCATTCATACCTTTGTAAGAAGCAGAACTTTATTCATGAGATTCTAAAATCTTGTTCTCTAAAAAATTGTTAGGATTTTGTGGAAGCCCTGAAAGAGGACCCTTTATGTATGTAGTGTGCTCATTCCCATTTTATTTCCTTTGCTTTGCAGGAACAGGTCCTCCAAAATAAATTATTTGGTTTATAGTGCTATACTTAATATTATCAACATCATTTGTGAACACATGGTTATGGCATACATCTACAGTTGCAAAATATGAATTGAGCTTAGATTTGCTTTTGTCAAGTTCAAATTCACTACGATTAGTAAACACTGGTTGGACCTTATTTTACTCCTCTTTAGGAACAAGAAGGATTGGTGGGTGCATGATTATTACAGGAGTGCTTACTTTATCTTTTTTCTTTAGGTTTGCTTTCTTTGTATTTCTCGTTTTCATTCTTTTCCTTGTCTTCAGTCACCATCCTATAAGTTGTAACCTTTGTTCCATGAGATCTAGGTTGGAAATTGTCAGATGAAGGCAGAGTGGTTGTCACACCAATGGCTCTCTTGTTTAAACCCGTTTCTATCATTTAGTGTAGCAGTGTTTGCTACAACAGAACCATCTGCAATGGCATCATGGTTGAACCCTAGTTGAATCATCTGCAGCAACATCATTAGTGTTTGGTTGAACCTTATCTTGCTCCTCTTCAACAAGAGGAAGGTTTGGTGGGTGGACGATTATTATTGGAGTGCTTACTTTATTTTTTTCTTCATGCTTGCTTTCTTTGTGTTTCTCACTGTCATTCTTTTCCTTGTCTTCAGTAACCATCCTACAAATTGTAACCTTTCCTCCCCAAGGTCTAGGCTAGAAATTTTCAGATAAAGGCATAGTAGTTGTCACACTAATGGACCTCTTGTTTCAACATGTTCTGGTATTTTGTGTAGCAGTGTTTGCTACAGTAGAACCATCTGTAGCAGCACCATGGTGTGCCTTTAATGCAAAAACATCTAATTACAATTTCATAAGCCTACTACGATATGTACCAATTACAAACTCTACCGAAGCTAATGCACGCCAAAGTTTCACATTTTCCTTTGACTACAACCCACAGTAGTCATCAACATAAAACATGCATTTCTTTTGCAATCACATATAAGGCACAACAAATTAAGTCCACAAGAAGAAAATTTGAAAAGAAGAAAAAAAAGTTGAAATTCATTCTATAGAAGCTCTCATGTGTGCTTCCCACAACCATTGATGCTTTTGATAAATTTCAGTAGGCAGCCTAATAACTCCTCTCCGAAAAGCTCCACCCGGAGTGGAACCTGTGGTTGGAGTAGCAGGAGGTGCCATATAACCATACCCACATCCATAAGTGAGATAAGGATAAAGATTTTCTGATGTGAATGAGTCGACCATGCTGCAGGATCCCATGGTCCTACAATGAAACATATAAATTATGAACCCAAGCAGGAAAACAAAATTGAAAATTTTCAAATGTTTTCCTTGTAAGGACAATAACAATTGATTGGGCTTTAACTTGAAGGAATGTTGCTATTGAGATAGGTTTAATATTTTTAAACAATAATCTAATTGTTAAAAGGAATGAATGTAGTAGACATGAAAGATTAACCTCCGTGTTTAAACAATCAATTTTGAAGGTATGATAACAATATAAATTTGCATTGAGTGCATACATATTTTATTGCCTGGATACCTTATTGGATATGCATAGCCACCTTGGTATCCATATGGAATAGAAGGTTCATTAGCAGCATGAGAACCACTATATGTAGTAGCTTTCCAATTAAAATCATTATATCGAGGAGGAAAAGGATAAAATGTACGTGGTGGTGGTAATGCTACAGGAAATGATGGATGTGACCAATATGGCACTAATTGTTGTTGTAGTTGTGGTTGCGTTTGATACAATGCACCTTGATGTCCAAGGTGTACTTGTTGCTGATGTTAATGTTGAAGTGGATGTATATGTTGAGATTGATGGGGGAAAGGGGTTGTGGTTGAGGTTGTTGAACTTGCATAGAGGGGATAGAGAATTGCAATGACTTCTCAACTGAGGGTTGTGGTATGTATGGCCACTGTAAAATTGGATTGATGGTGGGCAAGAGGTTGTTGAACTTGAGTAGAGGGGGTAGGGAATTGCAATGAGTTCCCAACTGAGGGTTGTGGTGTATATGGCCACTGTAAAATTGGAGGAATCCGATGGTGTGCACCTGTAACATTCTCCTGCATGGGACTTTCCACTTTATAAAATCATTTCAGAAGCGTTTCACCACCTTGGATCTCTTCTCCCTTTTGTTGTTTGTCAGTGACATAAAAAATAGTAACCTCTTATGCCCCATCATCCTACTTCCAAACTTTTTAATTCACTCCTTTTATAATAATGAAGTAGCAAGCATTAACAATAACATGCTTCTTTTCTTATCTATTCACATAATAAAACAAACAAGCCATCTATTATAATTCATTCAAAGAAGAAAACAAACCAGTCCTACATCTCTATGACCACATAAAGCATATTTTCCGCTCAATTTGTTTAAAAAAAATAAGAGTCGAACCTTGACAAATGGAGTATAAATAAGTTTTTGTTACTCAATCAAAGGGAAGAAACAAGCCTGTCTTGAACAAATTTGCCATAGTGCAATAGATGTACATTGGATGGTGGGGCACTCTCTCCAATTGGTTAGGGATGTTGTCATACCATCCTATATGCACTTGAAACGGGCTAACTAATATGATTTTCCCTACATTCCCATCAACATTGTCAATGTTTTATTTCATTCAATTTGTTTGTTGGGCTTGAATTTAAGAACATAAGGAACAAAGTGGCTTCTATCACTCCACTCCAAAAACGAAACATGAAGAAATTGTAAATGATTTTTTAGGTCAATTTATTCAGAAAATGCAGGTACTAAGCATTGAGAGGAAGTAACATGCTTTCGCTTCTAGTGAGAATAAACAAATCAGACCAGAGAAGTGGTTTAATTGATCAATGAAGGCTTTATTTTGCACTCAACATTGAAAACAAAATATGTTGCATGTATATGGAAGGGAATCAAATAAGCCCTAAGTTTCCATCAACACTCTCAAGATATCATGTAGCGTAACTTGATTGTAAAATATCAAAAAATAGCAAGATAAGCATATTTTATTGTTTTCATTCTCAAAAATTTACCCTCGACATTGTTTTGTTGTGATGGAGTTGTGAATATGCACTAGCCTTGACATTCCACAATCTCGTTAATTCTAAATCATATTATAAGCATTTTTTTAAGGTTCTCCCTTGTGCAAAAAGAGAGTTGGCCTGAAGTGAGAGGAAGAGTTGTTGTGGTGATAGATAAAATTGGGATAATAGACTCTAAAGGTCTATATTTGTTATGAAACCAGCTCACAAAAAGATAGAAAAGATAGATGAACGCCTTAGAAATAAGCCTCTTCGAGGGGGCAACCTCCTTTACATTACACAAATGAACAATTCATGGATGATACAAATGAAAAGACCTCCTTTATATATATAAGAGTCTAAGGGGTCATAATATAATCAGAGTCAACATAACAATAATAATGTAAGGGCACAATAATAATAATAGTGGGCTTCTATGGGGCACAATAGTAACAATATGGGCACTACATGGGTACATCAATATAATAAGGGTGTTGTAATAATAACAATAAGGGGTTACACTAGTAGTATAGGGGCCTAACATGCCCCCCTCAAAAAGTGTTGTCCTTAATGCTTGAGTAGTTCTTCATGCTTCTGTATAAAATTCTTGTCCTCCCATGTGGAATCTTCAGTGGGTAAGTTCTTCCACTTGATGAGATACACTGAAATTTATTGATTTCGTCGCTGTCGGGTTCCTGTTTCTGTGACTGCTCCAAGTTCCAATATGATTTTCCCTTCCTCTTCAAGTTTTGGAAATATTGTTTGAATATGGATCTTCTGCAACTTTTGAATGAGTGGCCATACTTCTTCGTCCTTCTTCCATTCATCCCTTGCTTCGTTTATCCAATCTGGTTGGATAATAGAAATAGCACAAAACAA